>OMLI01056138.1:8087-22597 GCA_900302605.1 Rondeletia loricata
CCACTGTGGTTCGCAGTACGATCTATAGTAGCTTTACAGTCCCATGCAACAGTTTTGGCACAGCACCTCATAAAAATCCTCCACCTCAAGGGAGCCACCTAGCTCATCCATATCTGGTTTTCTCATTACATGTGGAGTTAGCAGGGAATGCAGCTCAGGTCCACTTTCCCCTCGGGTGGAACTATAGCAGACGCACTCACTGTCCTGTCTCCTATACCGGTGAGACCAGAGCTTCCTGTCTGTGGAGGCAATTTCCTGTGCGCTTTGGGAGGTGGAGATATACCTTGATTTGCATCAAACTTGCATCAAACTTTTTTTCTGAGACAGTATGTCTCTCAAAGATATTACTTCATGCTGCTGTGAGCATGATGGTGAAACACTTTGTAGTGCCTTTTTAGACTTTCTGACAAGCTGTTTGTAGTCGTTCCCCCTCAAACATTCCATGTTGTATGTTAGTGAAAACATGAAAATTTGGGGGGAGTTTTGCAGAACACTCCTCCTTTGGCAAAGGTCCCACCCCCTTCACAGAGTGCAAAGTAGAGCTGCACACTCTCTCATACACACATCTCTGCCTTATATGGGTGAGGTGACATCATGGACTAGCAGTCCGGTGGTGCTCCACTGTATTTATTCACCTTTCATTGTTCTGATGACATGCTTGGAATGTGACGGTGGTTGCCTGTGGAGAAGGGCCCTGCCAGCTCTCATCTATTCTCAGTGGATTTAGTATAATGGCAAAAATGGTTATGAGCTGCTTGTAGTGCATCCATAGTGGGTAAGTTTTAAATGGAGCTTGTTTTGAACTTTTTGAGGCTGTGTGACTGCATCCACAATAGTGGATACGTTTTGAATGAAGCTCATTTTTAACTTTTAGAGGCTGTTTGAGCTGTAGATGCAGAAGTTGACTCGTGTTAGTGCTGCCTATAATACATTTGGTTTCTTTTGCATTGCAAAAATGTTGAGGTTGAATATTCTATCAGTCTATTCCTGGGTATGCACAGAGAAACAATGCAACTTTGCATTCGGTCTGCTTTGCATGCATTTTGTTGGAGGCTGAGATGAGAATGGGCATGAGCATGAGCAGCATAGAAAGAAGCTAAGAGAAAAGGAGACCACTCGCTGAGGGGGCGTCAGTTAAACTTTCACGCACAGTTTGTGTTCTTAGTCTCTATCCCATCAGCAAGGATGGAAATAGCAGGAGTATTTGGCAGTTATAGTGTAGAGCTTTGACAGTTATCATTGTAGAGACATGGCTAGCAACTAGATAGGAATAATTTAGTATTTAATCTTATCTTGTTCTCTACAATATCACATACATTATCCTTTTTTTACTGCATAATATGCTAATTATCAATCATCAAATTCTGTATCTGTTCTAGAATCTTACAAATGGCTTGCAGTGTTGCCGTCACTTTTATAGACCTACGTTTTAGTTGTGAAATTTTTGTTGTCAATACATAATTTTTCATGCCATAAAATTACACATCAGTGAATGATAGTATAAATATGTTTGATGAGAAAATTGCATCTTTCTTTCACGTTTCTATGTATTTTGAGATAGTCATTTCCATAATGAGAGCCAAGTTTGACAGTCTGTAAAACTTTAATATTCTGAAATGTCTGGATAGATTCATGATTGTTTTATTATTGAAAGATAAATAAGATAAAGCTGTGCATCCTTGAATACAAATGTTTTCTATTTCTAAGACACAATGACAAACACAGATACATGCGATAGTTTGTAACTTTTAAATCAATGAAATACCAAACTAATGTACTGTATGTTGTCTTTTTTTCCCTCCACTCTCATTGTTAGATTGAAAAGGTTGCTTGAGAACGAGAAAGCCTACCAGGTGCGGAAGGAGAAGGAGCACTGTAAACGCCTGGCCAAGGTGCGGGAGGAGCTGGTCAAGCTGAAGTCCTTTGCCCTGATGCTGGTGGATGAGCGCCAACTGCACCTGGAGCAGATGGACCAACAGAGCCAGCGGGTCCAGGAACTCAGCCAGCAGCTACAGCAGCGCGAGCAGGCACTGAGCGAAGCCAGCGGACGTTCTCAGGAGGATAGCCACAGGGTGCTGAGCCTGGAGGCTGAGCTTAAGGAGAAGTCGGCCAAGCTCACCCAACAGCACGAGGAGATGAGTGCCAAGCTGGCCAGTCAGGAGTCCCACAACCGTCAGCTTAATGCCAAACTTTTGGGGCTTACGTATAAAGTGGAGGAACTAGAGGAGAGCAACACGACTTTGAAGAAATCTGAGGAGGAACTGCAGGAGTTGAGGGAGAAGATCAGCAAAGGGGAGTGTGGCAACTCCAACTTAATTGCTGAGTTGGAGAACCTCCGGAAGCGTGTGTTGGAGATGGAGGGAAAGGATGAGGAAATCACTAAGACTGAAAGTCAGTGTAAGGAGCTGAGGAAGAGGCTACAAGAGGAGGATAGTAAAAGCAAAGACCTTAGGCTGGAGGTGGAGAAGCTCCAGAAAAGAATGGTGGAGCTGGAGAAACTAGAGAGTGCATTCAGCATCAACCAGACTGAGTGCACCCAGTTGCACACTGCTCTGGAGAGAGAGAGGGGCCAGACCAAAGAGCTCTCAGGTGAACTCATAGCACTCAGGATCCGTATGAAAGAGCTTGAGTCTTCTGAGATCCGATTAGAAAAGTCTGAGCTGAGCCTTAAGGATGACTTGAGTAAGCTGAAGTCATTGACTGTTGCTTTGATGGATGAACGAAAGAACCTGATGGAAAGAATGAAGTCAGATGAGAAGAAAAAGGAGGATTTGAGTAAGATGGTCAAACTCGAGCAGGGTAAGGTTATGGAGGTGACTGAGAGATTGATAGAGGAAAGCAAAAAGCTCTTGAAGTTTAAATCAGAGATGGAAACCAAAGTAGAGACTCTAGCCATTGAAAAGGGGGAGCTAAGCACTAAGCTAGCTTATGAAATGGAAAAAAGTAAGGATCTTAATTCTAAAGTCAGCCAAATGAAAAAGAGATTAGATGGGTTGGAGCAAGCAGAAAAGCTATCAATGAAAAACACAATGAAATGTGAACAGGGAAGAATGTCTGACCCTGCTAAGAGAGAAGATAACAAAGTTAAGGAACTGACCTTTGAAATTGATCGCCTGAAAAACCGTCTCAAACAACTTGAGGTGGTCGAGGGAGATTTGATCAAGACAGAGGATCAGTACGACCTCTTGGAGAAAAGGTTCATAACTGAACAAGACAAGGCCAACATTCTTTCCCAGCAGGTTGAGGAAATGAGGAGTCAGATAGCACGAAACAAAGCAATAGAGAAAGGAGAAGAGGAAAGCCAGGAAGAAAACCTTCGACAACGATGCAACAGAGAGGAGGCCAAAACCAGGGACCTGCAGGCCGACGTTGTGGCCCTCAAGGAGAAGATCCATGAACTGATGCACAAAGAAGACCAGCTTTCTCAGCTCCAGGTGGATTACTCTGTCCTGCAGCAGAGGTTCTTGGAAGAGGAGGAGAAAGCCAAGAACATGGGCATTGAGGTTTTCCATCTCACCAAAGAGCTGGAGATGACTAAGCGACATAGTCGAGCTCTACGGCCCAGCTTGAATGGGAGGAGAATGGTGGACGTTGCTGTGACATCCACCGGGGTACAGACGGAGGTGTCACCCAATGGGACAGCAGAGGAGGATACCCCAGCTGTGTTTATCAGGAAGTCTGTCCAAGAAGAGAATCACATCATGAACAACCTCAGACAGAAGTGCCTAAAGAAGCCAACGGAGAAAACTAGCGCTATTGAACGCTGCCCTTCATCTAACAGTGACCTAGGTATGAAGAAATCCTGGATTCCCTGGATGAGGAAAAAGGAAAACACCCCTCAAGGAAACAGCCTGGAAAAGCCACTGCACATCAATGGAGGTGCCTTGCCCTCTGAACTGACTATGTCCCAAAAGCAAGGGCAGCCTTTACACATCCGAGTGACTCCAGACCACCAAAACAGCACAGCCACTCTTGAGATCAGCAGCCCCACTGCTGATGACTTCTTCTCCAGCTCAGCTCCCCTCAGCCCCAACCCAGCCCATCCCAAACCCAAAATCACAATCATTCCTACCCACTCCGCAGCCACCCAGAGGGGGAGGTCCACCACTGGGCCTCGGGGCCCCGAAAGAGCCAAGTCCCCAGTCACCATCACGACTATATCCAGGGCCAAGTCCCCCGAAAGCAGCCGAGCTTCCTCCTCGGCCTCAGGAAGGCCATTGTCCCCCATCTCCATTATGACAGTCAGCACCTCTGTAGTACGTGATACATCTGCCTCTCCAGAACCCCAGGAGATGACCATGGGCCGGGCTGTGTTCAAGGTCACCCCTGAGAAGCAGATGGTCCCAATGCCTATAAGGAAGTGCCACACCAACACCAACATCATCACCACCACTGATGATAACAAGATCCATATTCATCTAGGCAATAACATCGGCCCTAAGATGGTAGTCAGGCCGGTTGCTACTGTAACAGAGAGCAAGGAGATGACCTTATCCACTGGGACAGTTCTGCGCTCCCCTCGCCAAATCACCACCACTGCTACCAGGACCACACCCAGCAAAGTGATGAGCAGTATTACCATCACTCCTGTTACAGCCACCCCTTCCAGACCCACACAAAGCGTGGTAAGTTTCCTCAAGCTAAATCAAGGCCGTTGTTCATTGCCTTGATTTGTCTACCATTTTTTCCAAGTATTTATGAAAGCATTGAGAGTGACATTGGTTTCATACTTTATATTACACGTATATTTCATGTATTATGTAATAACAGCTTAATTTTCCACTGTTTGAAAGCAGTGATGGGTGAGGAGGCAGCATTGTGGTGGTGTTTCAGTGAACCTTATAATATGCTCTTTGTGGAGCAGATGGATAGCGTGACAGCAATGGCCTGATGGACAGGCCTCAGCACAACGGAGCTGTAATGACGTGGCATCTTGCCACCATGCTACAATCATGATGTAATTTATAGTTGCTATGCACTGTTTTACATTCACAAACAGCCACACAGGGCTCAGTGCCCTCTTGCTGACACAAAACAGCCTTGCACACTGAAACCTAGCCTGGGTAAGCACTCACCCGCTGTGGCTGAAATGAAAGAATGAACACATTTTTTACTCACACAGTTCATATAATGCATATGGCTCAGTTTCATTGTTTAGAATTTCAGAATTCCCCCTTCCTGTAATGGGTTTTTCCATTTTGTCCATTATTTACTCTTTATGTTCTCCTCAAGTGTGCTCCTCTCTTCATTCTCCCGTCTGAACAACTGTACTCTCTCTCCCCATTGTCAAATAGACTGGGCATGATGCCCAGCCACCCCGCACAGGGCTGACCCGCATCCCAATGTCCAAGAGCCTGAAGACGGGGAAGGCTGTGCTGGGAGCCCTGGGGATCTCGGGTGGAGTGAGGCTGGAGTCACGAGCAGAGAGTCAGTCCATGAGGATAGAAGTTAAGAAATCTACAGTGAACAGTAGTGCCTTTCAAAATGGAGGAAAAGGCTGATGGACACAGAGGAGAGGATAGGGCACAAGAATCCATTTATAATCCAAGGGTATGAGGTGCTCCAAAATAGCACCAGTGAGATACCCATACATATCTAAACATGACGCTACAGAAAGATGAAAACAACAGCCACAATAGATGAAGAGCTGTGCTGTGCCCTTATTCAGCTCAGCAATGTAACACTCAACATTACAGTAGGCAGTGGAATTTTGTTGTACTTGAAATCAGGAGTATATTTTATGTTTTTGCAAAGTCTGTCTCATATCAATTTCTGTCATTTAGATGGCAACATATTCCTTCATATTCACAGTATGTATTTTGATGGGGATTTGGGTAAAATACTGTCAGACTATGCTGCTACTAACTACTTCTTGCATTAATGAGTGATTGTCTCATGAGTTTTTGTTGATATATTTTGTAAAGAATTTGACACATCATAGGTCACAATATTTGTTTCCTTTTTGTGTAAAGGATTTTGTAATGAAATGTATTTTAAATAAAATAGACTTTTGAAAGGGGAGTGTGACATGCTCAATTTAGAATATTCATAGGAAAATAAGCAACACAAAACCTCAAGAGGTTTCTGTTTATCTTTGCAAGTTGGCAGAATCCACTGCATGCAGTCATTTCATTAATTTCACATTAATGTGCCAAGTAGTCAAAGTTTGTATTTACCTGCTGTGTGTGTGTGTCACAAGAAGATGAGTCAAAACAGATCATGGCCCTAAAATCCTGTGCCTGGGAGGCAGTCGGCCAAATTATCTTGGTCGTCTTCCAACAGTGGAACGCTCACTTGCCTGTCCTACCAGCAATTAAAACAAGCTGCTGTATCCACAATTACCAAAGATGCCCACTTTGAATAAAGAATAATAATGGGTCAGTCATTCAGATGAGTTACACATATTTGGTCAATTGATCTAGGGAGAAAAATAGGCAGAGTCATCAAACGTGACTCCAGCAAATTAAAAGTAGTCTTGAGTCCTCCGATTTTTTATATTCTTATTTAAAAATGCAAGGAAGCCCCATGTGACGCTAAGGCCCAATGTAGGAATTTGAATTATTTTGAAACTTTTCATTCATTTTGAATGCCTAATTCCAACTGTGATGCTTGTTATTGTATTTATTTATTTATTTTTCCAAACCAGCGTTATCCATCAACATTGAGGTCTCCTAGTATTCTGCATCCCTCAGATGTTTGTGCACCACGGGCCATGTGAGAAAGGGGCGTGTCCATCTCCTGCGCTGACGTAACTAAAACGTAGAAACATCCTATTGGTTCAGAAACTTCCTGCTTCTTCCTCTTGGATGAGATTAGCAAGCCAGCTAAAATCAACACCACAATGAATAGATATTTGGAATAGATAGCAGGGTAGTTACACTTCGTGAATAACATTCTCCTTTGCTTTAGCGTTTCGTCTTTTTGTCTGGCGTGTGGGGCTTGACGAGCAACAGCCATCTGTCAACTAAAGCGGTTTATTTTGCTCGAAGGGGGTTGCAGCCATGATGGCGTCAAGCTACAACGCTAAGGAAGAGGACGGACACCATTCGGGTGCTTCGAATCACGGTGGCGCCGGCGCTGTCAAAAGCAAGAAGCCGGACAACACGGCGTTCAAACAGCAGAGACTGCCAGCCTGGCAGCCCATCCTGACAGCCGGCACCGTCCTCCCTGCTTTCTTCGTTATCGGGCTCATCTTCATCCCCATCGGGATCGGCCTGTATGTCACATCAAACAACATCAAAGAGTTCGAGGTAACGTTACAGTAACCAGCGTGTCTCTGTAATATCTAAGTTAGCACTATTAAACGCCAACAGGACAAAACATTTTGTCGACGTGATTCCTAATTATTTCTTTCGCCTCGGTTAACCCCGATACGTGCCGTTCTCTCTTGTATGGGAGGACTGTACGCCAAACTCCGTTTGTTAATGTAACATGGCCTTGCTTAACGGCAAAAGTACACACACCATAACATATGACTCAATGCTTTTCTGAAATTTTAGAAGCCGCTGTTGAATTCGGCATACATACAATCAACCAAGCTGCACTTAACCCATTAAGATTTCCAACCATTAGAATTGGTTTGCCTTGTTACTACTACTAGCGTATTTCAACCAAAACACCGTGGTGGGCGGTAGCGAGCAGTGTGAACCAGTTCCATAAGTGTAAATGTTATTGAAATAAGTGCTGCTTGGTGGATTATATGTATGCCGAATTTAAGGAGTGGCTCCTTACGATTCAAAATGCTCTGAAATTATGTTTGATGGGATTTGTACCTTAAGGACAAGCAAGATCACAATAAATTGCCATATGTTTGAATGGGATTCGGCGTGATGGTATTTCCATACAAGAGAGAATGGCACGTATTGTGACTACGCTACTGTTTGCTAAGCTAACTGGTCCATGATTTTCAGATTGATTATACTGGTGTTGACATGTTAAGTCCATGCTTCAACTGCGCCCAGAACTTCAGCTGGAACAACACAACACCATGCAACTGCTCTGTCCCCTTTACCCTGGAACAACCATTTGAGGTGAGCCTGGTTCTCCAACAGCTTACGTGGACCCAATGAATAATGCACGCATTCAGGCCCAGAACTGATAGTGGTGCTCTGAGTGTACTCAAAATGAACTGCTCTCCTGACAGTGAATGTCCATTAAGGCCTATTTGTGTTGGAGGAGACGCTCAAGGTTTGGCTCAAGCCTTCGGTACCATTGATTATTCCAGTTTTAGAGCATGCAGTTAAGGTTCAGTCCAGGAACCTCTTCAGAAGGCTGTTGTTGATAACTTCCAGAAATCCCTCGGCCTAAACTGTACTTAACACTTATCTTTCATCTCAAGGATTTCTGGTTAATCCTAACCAATAACGTTTGCTACAGCCCAGGTTTGGTTGATAAATTAACATAACATAATCTAATAATTTGTGATTTTTAAAGTGTAGCTAGAGAGTAAAATCCTGATAAAACAACACCTATCTGCTCTGAGAAAAGGGTTATATTTGTTACATATGGAGACTTAAATTACTCTGTCTTGTGTACGATTGTGTATGAAACAGAATATGACAAAAACCTATTGCTAGACTGTTACAAGAGCTCAGCTATTCTCATTCTGTGTATGGTGAACTGACCCAGGCACAGATAGTATTGGTCGGCCAAAGAGTCACTTTAGTGAGATACCTGTTTAGCCTCCCCACTGATGCATTCTGTCTCTGACACCACCTCTCCTCCCCCGCAGAGCAATGTCTTTATGTACTACGGCTTATCCAACTTCTATCAGAACCACAGACGCTATGTGAAGTCCAGGGATGACAGCCAACTGAATGGTGATAGGTCGTCTTTGAAGGTATGAGTGTAATCTTGGAAATATTAAATTTTTGGGTCTTCCATCATGCAGAGATTTCAATAAATGCATTTGATCTGCCTCTTACGCTAGTTTAACACTCACTACTATTTACAGAACCCGAGCAAGGAATGTGAGCCGTACCGGAAGAGTGATGGCCTGCCTGTCGCTCCGTGTGGGGCGATAGCCAACAGTCTCTTCAATGGTAAGTGAAACTCAGCAAACAGCCTTGCATTTTTCTCCTCAGCATTAAAAGGAATATTGATACTCCTGCTCAACCACAATCTTATCTGACTGTTGTGTACAGGGCTTTTAGTAGGAGTTTTAATAAAGCTTTACTTATCAGTTTGCAGAAGTTCAGCTCATTTGCAGCACTTCATTCATCATGTAATAACTTGTTTGACCTATGGGAATATTGACTCTCTATTTTTACATGTTTGTCTGTTCCCAGACACTCTGGAGTTGTATTATATTGATTCCAATGGCTCCAGAACTCCCATTACTCTGGTAAAGAAGGGCATTGCGTGGTGGACGGACAAGCATGTGAAGTTCAGGAATCCCGGTGGAAACAACAACAACATCACTGCAGCTTTCCAAGGTGATTTGACCATACTGTGCCCAGGACCTCTTTGGCTTGTAAGCAATTGAGTTGCTGTGACTAACTTGGTTATGTTTCGTCCTTCCTCAGGCACAACCAAGCCAGTGAACTGGAGGAAGCCCGTTTATGAGTTGGACTCCTCGGACGATGAAAACAACGGCTTCATCAATGAAGATTTCATTGTGTGGATGCGCACGGCCGCTTTGCCCACCTTCCGCAAGCTCTACCGCATCATCCAGAAGAAGTCCAGCATGACCCCCACTCTGCCCAGTGGCAAATACGTCCTGGAGGTCACCTACAGTATCCTTTTAATTCCAGCCACAAACCCTACTGTCCAATCCAAACTAGAGGTAGCCTTAGGCTGTAGGGCTGCTTTCCTTGACCCAGATTTATCTTAGTTCTGATTGAAATTCCTTATATAAAGCTGCACTGGGCAAGATTTTTATATCAAAATACACTCGTCTTATCGGCCTAAATCACAAAGTGGGGCTGCAACAGAGAAGAGTGTCCCATCCCCACTAATTGAGATGCCGTAGATTTGCCCAAATTAAATTCTGGTGTCAGTATGGACACTGGCAGGAAATCTTGTCCGTAATAAAGGAAAAGAAAGTTGCACGCTTTACCTCCTTACTGTGTTTTTTAGTAAGGACCAACGTTTCGGCACAAATGCCTTTGTCTGGAGGAAGACCCTAATAGTTTTCCATGAGTCTGCACAAGTTTTGGGTGTGTGTGTCGACGAATCAAAACATAAGAGCAAAATACAAAACTGCATCCTAAACAGCAGCGAGCAAGCACATCGTCCAGAGAAAGCTGGACTCACCAACATTAGATCTTTTCCTCTCTCGTCTCTTTGGTTTCCTTTGGTATAAAGCATCACAGACCGGCCGGGTTGGTAAACATGAGCGTGCTGTGTGCAGTTTACTGATGTCACATTATGTAATTTCGGTTTTCAAACAATGAATTATAATTTTGGTAAACTGCTTAATAATGTTGGCAAACATTTTAACACTAATTTCAATACATTAAGGGTATATCCGTGATTGAAAATACTTGATGTGTACATGGTCCATTTATAAATCTTGTTTTACAATGAACTTTTCACTCAGTCCAGAGGTTCCAGTCATTTTCCTTTAACCATGTGCAATCAGATTACCCCGTGCGCAGCTTTGAAGGCCGGAAGCGCATGATCCTGAGCACCATCTCCTGGATGGGCGGCAAGAACCCCTTCCTGGGCATCGCCTACATCACCGTGGGCTCGGTCTGCTTCTTCCTGGGTGTGGTTCTGCTCATCATCCACCACAAATACGACAACCGCAACAACAGTGCCGATATTCCCAGCTAAACACTTCCTGTATGGAGTTCCTCCCCCTTCTGCATGCCTGGGTGGCCCTACAGGCCCCGTTCTGGACTGCTCGTCCATTTTTGCCTGAATGCACTGGTCTTTGTAAATGTCTGTTATGTGTTTGTGTAACGTTAGTATACACGCTAACCTCCCACAAGTTAGGGCAGCAGTCAAGTGTCTGTGAAAAAAAGCTGGGCTAATGTGTAGGACAAGTATGGCAAAAGAAGGATGCTGGAGCTTTGGATTCTGTGTCTGTGTATTTGGCGTAGCTTCAAGATGGCTGCTGAGAATAAATGTTTTATTTTCTATTTATCTATACATTATCAAAGTCTATGTATTTTATTTTAGCATTGCTTTGCGAATGGCTTAATTATTGAAGGATGTATGTATTTTTAAAGTGAGTTTTTGTCCATATTATGTACTGTAATATGTCCTGCTGATGAATGTACCATTGTATTTGATTGACATACCGCTGTGGTTATTTTCAGATTGGCTTGAATATAGAATGGAATACTCGTTGCGAAATTGTGTATGTGCCGGTAATTACGGGAAACATTGATGTTTAACAAAAAGTATTTTACTCTTGCAGAGTTATAGAATATTAATGACAAATGATACCAAAAATGTGGTTATGTTAGCTACCCTCAGCACTGATTGGATCATGCATAAGGCATCTTTCTTAGGAATGATTGAGAATGCTCAGTTTCTGATCTTACAATGTAATGCTTATTAATCATGGGAAAATTATATTATACCACTTTATCCAGTACTCTGTAAATTGTAATATATCAGGTTGCATCTCTTGCCGATAATAGCAGATAATATCAGTTCTTCAGTTTTTATGTGTTGAGCTGATTGTTAATACTTCAATGTTGACCAAATTATATGCACTTTAAAAGTGTCACATCTGTTATGCTTTCCCCCCCCCCTCATTTCATTCTGCCCTCCTTTATAATATTGTGTTCTTGGATAATTAATCATAAATCAGAGTAAATTGTTTAAATCTGAAGTTTATGGATTTTATAACATTTGTAGTCGTATTAAAGAACTGTTGATCAATGCATTGTTGTCATTTGTGATTTGATTGGAGGTCAACATCATACCAGCAATAAGGTGTCAGCATAGTATTGTAGATTACAGTAGCAAGGATGGTAGACTCGGACCCAGACTTTCTTTCACTCTGTTTCTAAGCTAGTATGCTCGCGAGACTATAATGATGGTAATGGGTAGAGGTAGACAGATATATTGGTTTGCTGATATATAGGGCCGATATCACCCTCTTATTAAAAGTCAGACATTGGCCAGTCTATGTTGTCCACCTCCGATGTAATGTATTTGATGCAATTACATATTTACTGATCAATACTACACTTGTTGTCTATGGGAAGCCCTTAACCTGAACTGGTTCTAATGCAAGTATGCATACAAATGAAATTATTATTATTATAACTAGGTTTTTTTAATGGACAGTTTTAGTGTCATATTGTCTAAATGCTGTTTCAGAGCCTTGTCCACCTTAACAATAATACAATTCGGGGGGAAACGCTGAATACTTGAAAATTGGCATGAATATGGTCAAATATAAAGATATTGAATATTGGCATTCGGCAATAAAAATATGCTCATCTGCCTTCAAATACCCATATCAGTCAAACTGTAGCAAAGGGAAACAAAGACACGCATATCATGAACTTGGAATTATAAGGTTCTGACAAACATTTAGTTATCCACATATTCACGATCTATGAATGTTACTTGTGTGGTGTGTTTTTTTAATGAATGGTTAAATATAGAAAGTACACACGTTTTGCCAGATGGTATGTCAAATCTTTGATGCTCAGTACAGTAGTTCTCAACTTCTCATGCGACCGGAAGTGTCAGACCGCCCAAAGGATTGTGGGTAGTCAGGCTGTCAGTGCCCTTGTGCTTTCACCTCCTAGCTTGCCACACAGAAGTGTGCCAAAATGTACAGACAACTTATGGTAAGACAGCAATTTAATACATGTTATTTACCATAAAACGTTACCACACCATGAAACGCTCTTAAATGTATTAGTAACAGGTAAGTGCGCTGTAAATCAGCGACATTTCTCAATGTTAGTTCGCGAATCCGGCTAACGCTAACACGAACTATGCTAGTCAACTCAATAATAATAGTCGGTAACATGAATACATGATAACTGTCGATCCTCAGTGAGTTGCTTGTGCCACCAGGGTCTTCGGCAGCTGTCCAAGCGGACCATCAGCAGCAGTGCCCGCAGACAGATCGATAACACGGTTAAGGACAAACAGAAACTGTTCCAGGTAATCTCTTCAAGTCCAAGGACATCCTCAGTAAGCCTGATTACCTGACTCTCTGTCAGACCCAGTGACAGTTCGGGTTGTGGGAGCTCAGGTCTGACTCTTCCAGGTCAGATGAATAGTCTAGCCTTAAGGAGAACTCACTTAATAGGAACATTTGGGCAAAGTTAATATTGTAGATCTGAAGTAGAGTTTGATATCCTTTCACTGCTCCTAAACAGTAAGGCTGACTTGTGAAGCGTTGTTGGTAGGAGACAGTAATATTTTCAGCAGTGAGGGGGGGAAAGCCCGTTTCACACAACCGAAATAGTGTTTGGGTCCCACAGAAAACAGTCACACATTGACTACAAACTGTCTGATTTTAAGTCTGAATAAGGCTGTATAATCAGTCAGAGTAGGTAGGCCTAATTTGATTAGGTATGTAGGTACCTTTTGTCATGACTTTAAAGTAGTAATGTGCCTCTTTTACTCGTGATTTGAATATAGTTTTCATTTGTCAATATTTATGGGAGGACAAAATATGGTATCTTTAAGTAATGGTAGTGCTAATGTTAATGTTAAAGTTTGTATTTTATTCCCAGGTTCTGGAGACATAATCTAATTGTATCCTCTTTGTAGCCTGACAGATAAGTATATATCATGGCTTTTAACCCTAGGGTGACTTTAGGCTGTAGTTGTGGCTGGAATTCTACTAATTATGCATGCAGTTTAATAAGCAAAAATCCAAAGCCAAATCAATGTTCCCATGTGGCAGGCTTTGCTGATCCCTGCATAGCACTAGAAATCACCATAGCTGACACATAGCCTACCCTTGCTTCTAAATCTCAGAGCAATTACTGCTTCTTTGCATACTGTACTGCAAGTCATTGCTGAATTGCCATGGTGACCCAGCGATGACCTCCAGTTGTATAAATGGTAAGTTTGCCAGCAAACTGTAGAAATCGTGTGCGGAAAACAGCTGGGCCATAATGATATTGGCAGTCGTGTTATCCTTAATCTCAAGCTTCATGCTGAAACACACGCTCCTCGTTTGTGATATTTATACTGACAGTTAAAGATCTAACTTGTAGATCACCACAAACCGTATTTGTAGAACCAAAAACACATGAAGTTCAAAGCTGTCAGGCAGGACTGTCATTTGGTGATTGTATGACTTCCTCCTTTCCTATTTGAACAGGAGGATAACGGTATGCCAGTCCACCTGAAGGGCGGGTCAAAGGATGCTCTTCTGTACAGAGCCACAATGACTCTGACAGTTTTCGGTATGTCACCATTCATCTGAGATTTGATGAAGCATGCTCACCTCAGATATCCCAGACATGGCTTTTAGAATAAACATATTTGATGTCAGTGACGTGACCTTCATGTTTTTATTGAAATGAGTTAAAGCTGGGGTAGGCAACTTTGGAGAAATTAGCAAGAATTTGAAAGCA
>OMLI01056210.1:2380-17373 GCA_900302605.1 Rondeletia loricata
CCCTGCCACTACATCCCAGCCAAAGGGCTATCCTCTACCCTACTCTATCCTAAACTACAACAAACTCAATAAGAATCACTCACAAAATTATGCAAAACTTAATTTCTTCAAATCAATTCTACATTCATCTGTTGGATCTGATTACTGGCAGTGATTAAGTATTCATCAATAGAAGAGAAACAAGAGAAATCGTCCCCTCCCCTCCCTTTATGCCAATGTATTAATGATGTGATGGTGTGTGTGTGTGTGTGTGTGTGTGTGTGTGTGTGTGTGGGCATGCCTACGTGTGAGGGTGTGGCAACTTTACCGCATGGCATGCACTCCTTCACACATCCAGATTTGGAGGCTGATAGTTAACGTGTTGTTCATCCATAAATACTAACAGGTTACATGTCCTAAACCCCCAGAGCCTGGACAGACACATATAGGCTACAGGCTATAATAAAGTTATTATTACATTAGTGAAGCCTACTAGCCACAGTGGAAGTTGATACCGGTTATTCATAAATGAACAGGTGAGCTTATGGCTTACCTGTTTAAAGGCTTGTGTAATAAATCAATTATAGATCCATTTCAACAGATTATTTCAGCTGGAAACATTAAATAAACATAAGCACAAAGGAAACTATTACAGAGACAACTACTCTAATATGAGCTACAATTTAATTGCGTGTTCCGATTTCAGTTTAGAATAAAATGATCACACTATATTGGTGTTTTGGTTACATTTCTTTATATTTGTAGCCTCAGACTGGTCTCGTTTCCCCATCAAAATCTAGTAATTCCCTGCTACAAACCGCATGTGATCTCAAATTGGTGTAAATGACCGTTAACCAGGATTATTATGCGGATTTGATCATTTTATTGGACAAGTATGAAAGCAGTGACATGATGACACGTCTACTTGTGCGACTTGACACAAAGAGACCGGCTCTCATCCGGCATGATGGGCTGCATAGTGTTCATTATCGACCTAGAAACCGCCTCCCCAACTCTGTCTGTCCCGGTCCCTCCCCTCCCTCCTCCACTGGAACGACCCGGCTGCTATCTAACGGCGCAATTATAATGATACAGCACCCCTGCCATCTAAAGTGGTGTATATTGTACTTTAGGGTGTATCGACAGAGCCTGAACGGGTGGCAGGAACAGCAGGCTACCAGTAAAGGGGCAGGGCAGCCACCCAGACGTGCAGCCAGGGCGCATTTGGAAACAAAGTACCCCGATAAAGCATCGCTGCTCCGGGAGGATTCCCCCAGTTAGAGTAATGTTGTGCAGCACGTACCTCTCCTAACGGGCCTTCTGCTCCAGACGGCTTGTTGGTGACTTTCTGACCGGAACAGTATGCAACACAATCCGCGGATAGCACTTTCCACAGGAGATACACACCAGATGCCTTCCTGGCTGGGACCAGACGACCGCAGCATCACCAGTCAAGCCCGCCGGGATAAATGATGGCACTTCCGGTTGCGGCTTTCAAAATAAAACCCTAATCGGCAACGTTTGGTAATAAAGTAGTTGTTTTCTCCTCCCCAGTGTTCTTGTCACAGCATTGATTCACAGCCACACATGACTGTGCAAGATGCCACATCCCAGCATACACTGGGGCAGAAGGCAGGGAAACCTCGGACAGGTCACCAGTCCATCATAGGGTGTAAATAATATTTGCTGGAAGAAGGTTTGGTTACTGCCTCATTAACATTTTATCATGTATAAAGTTAGAGATTTATTTTTGCATTATCCAGAAGTACACTGGATAAGGTAAGATTGCACTTTATTGATCCCCTAGGGGAAATTCAGGTGTCACAGCAGCAATTGGCAGAACAATGCCAAGAAAATAGGGGAAGATACTAAAATACAGGTAATAACAAAGTACAGGTAATAGGAGGTAATATAGATAAATACAAACTATACACAGCTGACTGGCGCAGGGGTCGCTGGTCTGATCTGCACTCCCAGGAACCTATACAATTAACAAAACTAAAGAAGGATATTAGTGCCAACTGCTCATTGTGTGATACAGTACCTGAACTGTGTTACATCTATTTTGGCAGTGCTCAACTTCAATCAAATAGAGGAGAAGCAATTTTATGTCAAAGAATGTGAGCAGTAGCATACATTGACTTTACTGATAACTCAAACATAAGAAAGCTGTGAAAAGCGTACACATTTGTAGTCTTTACAAAATATTTGTCTAACTATACATACATATGCTGGAAGCGTTGCTCTTACTGTCTGTCTGTACCATAAATATGTAAATAGGTTCATTGCATATCTATAGTCTTTCTTTGAACTGGTGGTTTCCTGTGTACTTGCTGCATTCTTGTGCCAATAAAAATAACTAATATAACAATTTAAAAAAAGATAGCTAGACACTCACATTCATACTTACAGGCAATTTGGAGTCTCCAATCCGCCTGACTGGTCTTTGAAATATAGGATCGCCGTATACCACAGTAAATATATCATCACTACAAAACGTGGTGTAGTACTGGACACATTTCACGCTTTTATTTTGAAGGTAAAATCGCATAACTTCCGGTATTATTCCGTCTTTCTCTGGCTGGCTTGACGCAGCTCGCAGCATCCAAGCTGCGCGACGGCGAGACGCTCCAATCAGCAGCGTTGAATGAAGGCTTGGTCGCCTAAGCAACCAATTGTTTTGGACTTAGGGCGTGTCCACTTGGAGGAGGCTGTACCACTATCATGGGACATGGGTGTAAACTGTGACATGGGGAAGAATAATAGATTTTTATAATGTATTCTTAGCATGGGTTATGTGACTATGAGCATTAAGTATTTTGATTTATTTAGTAATCTTTTTTATATAGCAGCTTGCACAGACCGGGTTTCACCTGCAATGATTATAATGAAGAAATAATAAACAGAAATATCATAAATAATGTATTCAATGACCATATGGCATTAGTAGCAAATATTAGTGCAAGTCCATAAACTGTTCCTGTCTTATTAAATGGCTTGGATAGAGGGCCAGCTGTAGAGTGGCATCATGTCTGATCAGAGGGGCTGAAGGGCAACACCTTTCTTTGGAGCAGCGAAGGAGGCGCAGACAGAAGTGTCAAGACACTGGGGAGCAAGTGGCCTGCTTGAGGGCACAGTGACGTGAAAAACAAGTGGAATATCGATGCACAAATCTCTCCGCCCTCTGTGTATCAGCTCACTAACACGTACAAGCTACAACATGGTCAGGACAGTATTCATTATGCTTGCATAACCCCCAGTGGGAATGACACCCCCAACCCTCGACAGTGTTGGTGCCATGCTCTATTTATTGAACCACCATTAATGGCCAACGTGTGGACTTATGCACAGTACATTAACAAGGTTTGGGTGAATTTCATCAGATGAAAATGAAAGAGAACAGGAGTTAACAGATTCTTGCACAAAAACAATACATTTATTCAAGTGTTCTCCAGCACAAGTACATAAGGAGCCTTTATCTTCTCTCTGGACACTAAACATAAGTATGGGGTAAAAGTGGAGAATGACTGCTACATTTGCTGTACGAACTGGTCTTGAGGAAAGCATATAGGCCATAAACACTTCTGACAGAAAGGAAGTCACACAGAGTGTCAACAGTGTCACAGAATATAGAATTGACCTGCGTTGAACAGTGAAATGTAATGTTGTTGCTGATAAAAACAAATAAGCATCAATTTAAAACAACATTTTGGAAACAGACATGGAGAATATTACAGCATGGAATGTAGGATTAAGAAGCAATGCGTATTAAGCATACATTATGCTACAGTAAAAGTTATTACCGTTTTTTTTCTTCTCGTTATGAGTACATGATTTTCCCACAGATAAGCACCAACTACAGCAATCTCTAGTCTAAAACAATATAGGAAACCTTTCAATATTTGTTATCCTTATTTTTTCAAGTACAAAGTTAAAATGCCTTTGTTAATATATTTATATGAGTGAAATAATAGTGCTTTTCCATTACTACAAGGAACTTAAAAACAGTCATTGTCAAGACAAGTTTATTTCTCTTCCAATCAAATATATTTTTCTTGATTACGGTAGATAAAATGTTTAGCACCATCAGAAACACCTACAATCCCTCTTTTAAATTCTTAGAAAAGAAACAAAAGCCAAAACAACACCATGTAGGGCTGTGCAGTGAAGTTGAGACCGTTCATCTTAAAGCTGTCCTTAGGCCACTATTAAGATCACATGACATTTTTATCTGGATTCACTTGACACAAAAGAAAAATCAATTTAACAGTACTAAAAAGTAGACTTGGAGTCTCCCTACATCTAACGCTCAAAGCAAGTTTTGAATCAAATTTGTCACTTGATTTGATTTTTAATCTAAGATTTTCTAATTTGATGATATATATTAGCAAAGAATTATATTTGTACATCTCATACGTAATTAAAAAACAACAAAAAAACAAACGATAAAAACAAATTGAAAACAGCAACCGGAAAACTCTATGTACAAAATGTACAAACATTAGGGGAGTATTATAGGAGGGGGAAAATAACATCCGGTCAAAATATCACAAAGCACAAGGATTCGTATCGACCCCAGTGTGCACGGACAAAAATGATGGCAATAAGGTCACTTACGAACTTAATTACATTACGAAATTAAATTTCAAATTACATTATTCTGAATTCTTAAATATGATATAGATAAGCGATAGCATCTGTTTGTTTTTTATCACCAACTTTGCTCTTTGAGTGCTGACATCTTGTCAACTACTGTGTCAGTTTTGAGTTCTGACAAACTGCTGCCTAAATCCTCCATATTTAGCTTAGAGGTTACAATCAAGAGAATTTAGTTTCTGAACGTAATCCAAATTTGGATCAGCACTTAAATTTGTCAGCATGACTACTAAGGGAAATTGCAGAGGACAAACTGTCTTTCACAGGGGACGAAATATTATACAAAACACATGACATAGCTCTTTAACTCTGTCTTACATTTTACAATCTTAATAGAAATAGACATTCTTTAAATCTGGGTAGTAACATACTGTATCGCTGCTTTAAAACAGAGAACAATATGGATGGTGTAAGAGGGAAGAGGTCGGGGTTACAAATTTCAATCCATCTACTGTACACTGAGTCAAATACATGGGTTTCACATATCAAAATCCATTCTTTCACTTCTATTGGCACAGCCCTACTGTATACAAAAAGTATTACACGAGGGTAGATCAGTTCACATCATAAAACAAAACCAAAACAATTCACAAGAACCAATATTTGTTTTGAAAATATCAAGAAAAAAGGAAGTATACATAAAAAGTGCTTTATAATGTTGGTAAAACAGCACAAAATTGCTATAAAAAGGTAGAAGACCTTTGTGAAGCCGCACCATATTGTTGAGGATTTGCACCTGACAGTTTTTCAGAGGTGGAAGGTGAGGAGGTTTACCCGGTTTCAGAAAGGCCTGGTCGCCCTCCTGCCGAGGACCAAGCTTACCAACAGTTGTACAGTAATGTCATTGGCCAGGATGAAACTAGAAAAAAAGTAGCTCACCACAGACGTTGATCTTAAGGTTGTTTTGAATGACAGAAAACATCATTTCCCATGTGGCTAGCTTAATCTTCTGTTTGTGCAGACCCAGGCAGTGAGCCTGAGCGTAGCGAGGCTGAATGACTTGAACAAGCACCAGTATGATCTGTATAATCGCTGTAAAACGCAGAAAACAGGATACGCTCTATTTTGCAGTCTACTGTCACTCCTGTTTTCCTTTGAAGTCAACACAACAGGACAGAACTTTTTCAAAAGTGTGAAAACTTCAAACCGATTTTTCAAGCAACAGGTTAAGAGTTCTGTATTGTCTAAATTGTAGTGCCACATGGGATATGATGTTTCTCATCATCTTGGAGCACCATGGTATTGTAACCATATTACAGTAGTACCTTTATTACCTTCAGTTGTGTATAGAAACTGTAAACAAGGAGGTATATATGATCTGGTGTTTTGGATTCTCAGAGACACAGCTCTCCTGACACTGAAGAAAATCGCCTTTCTCACCACATCTCTGTGAGGCTCAGTAGCTGGAAGCTTGGCTACACTGCAGGTGGGAATCACAGCCCACCCTGATGCTGGCTGACGACAACGTACGCTCACACAGCCAAAACATTTCACATAAGGTATCTTGAAATCACTCGCTATCTTTCAGGTGTCTTCCATCACATCGCTGTCTCTTTAAAAAAAAAAAGACATGTATAGCACTTTCCTTTCTCAGTGTCTTGAGAAGAAAGCATCGTCTCAAGTATAGCTTGCACAAACAAATCAATTAAAACATATTTGATAACACTGCTAAAAGGTAAAATGACATATCAAAATTAAATAGAATAAGAATTACAATTCAAATACAAGAAATAATGTGAAATTTCTACGTCAATGTTTCACTTGCAAATTATACAAGAGTATAATTTGAGTATCACGGCTCTTGTTTCTAGTCACAACATAAAATTGTATTTCCTAAATGGTTCAGAGCGGGAATTCTTGCTGCTCAAACACAGGCAAAGTAATCTTTGAGTGGTGCAAACAGGTGGCGGATAACGGGGACGCTCCAGGATCTTCCTAGAAGCCTCTGCCTTGCCAGTCGGCTCATGTTGGACACATCTGTATAGTGGACAGGGAAGCCAAAGACCCTGGCAGGGCAACCGACGGGACAGATAAGGAGACAGGCAGACAGACAGACAGATAGTGGAATAGGGGAAGATAGAGGATGACAATCTTGAGATTCTTATCTTCAAGAAGCTCCAAAAGAGTAAACAAAGAGCTGTGAAAGGTAGTTTGAAGGACGATCTTTTAGTTTTCATACCTCTCCATTTCAGTGCACCAGAGTATGTCTTCCTTCTCATTCATGAAGACAGGGAAGTGCTGGTCTTTGCCCTGCTTGATGGAATTAGACCTGGTGGTGATGGTCCTCACCTTGCCAAACTGATGGGAAATAAAGGGACCGAGGGAAACATGAGTGTGTGAATACAATGTGACAGGCTGTAGATTCGCCCCGTTTGCCCAAATGAAATTCAGGTGTCTGGTAAGGACACTTCTCCACCCACAGGAAGTGACGAATCAAAACTTAAGAGCGAAATGCAAACTGTCTCCTAAACAGCAGTGAGCAGCGCTCCGTCCAGAGAAAGCTGGACTCACCAACGTTAGATCTTTTTCCTCTCTCGTCCCTTTGGTTTCCTTTTATATGAAGCATCACAGACCGGCCGGGTTGGTAAACATGAGCGTGCTGTGTGCAGTTTACTGATGTGACATTACATGATTTCTAGGTATTGAAGTTCAAATTGTTCAAACAGTTTCCTCTCACTGCCATTTGGAGCCGCCAATGTGCAAAGTTGCCTAGTGCAGCTTTAAGCAATGAATTAAATACGTCATCTGCATTTTTCTCAACATATTCTGGACACACCCCATCATCAATAACTACACCTGTGTGTATTGTACTGACTGTCTCATTTCCCAAGTTTCCATGTCTGAAAGGCAGAGGTAACAGAGAAAAGATCATTTCTCTTGCTGTGGTCGCATCAGAGATCAAACTATCACATCATTTTTCAACAAGTGAAGACAAAGACAAAGTGAACAAAGTTGCATACAGACGGTCCAGGATTTCAGCAACTTTTGTTAACATTTTGCAAGGTGATGCACGCACTTTTGTTATGTATTCGTGTAGGAGTATCACACAAGTACCTTAGCTGTTCTGCCATGTTCTAAACAATCCTGGAGGTCCAGCCTGTCAGTGCACATGGCACTCAAAGGCCTAGAGGGGAGAAAGAACGGGAAGTACAATGGTGAATGAATCAGATATTAACAGTAAACTGATATTTAGACTTAGATTTTGGGTCTCATTTATAAAAGCTTGTTATGCTTGTTATCTAGGATAACGTCAATTCTATAAATGAGGACCCTTGGTTCGTGCGGTCGGCGGTTTCCTATTGCCTATGTCACAGGCTGCTGCTTCCCTCACCGTTGTCCCACCAACCTGTTCATGCCAGGAAGGTTACCCCAGAAGTAGCGTGCGCGGTGGGCAGCAGACACCTCCTTGGCATCGATCATCACTGGGTTGCACTGGCAATGAGGTTATGCAGAAAAAAAGGCACCAGTCAGAGAGGAACCAAAGCAACATGGTCAATGCATTACAGTAACGACAGCTACAGATAATAAATCATTACCACAAGGGGGCATTCATAATCCATCAATCCATTTATCACTGATGTCACATGAACGCGCCATACCTAGGTGTATCTAATCCTACAAACACAATCAGCACAGAGTATTACTATCAGTAAAGGAGCTGACCTCTAAAAAGCGAGATATGTCCCTCTTGTCGCTGACGCCCATGGCAACCACGTTTTCAAAGAGCCAGAAGAAAGGCCGGTTGTCGCCCTCCTTCGGCCGAGCCTCGTGGAGCAGCCTGTAGAACTCAAAGAACAGGCGGCCGGTGCCCTCTATGGGACAGAGACAGTCATTCCACCCCGTGTTGAAGCACAGTAAGGGGCACATACTAATGGCATCCTTTCCAGGAGATAACCTAGATCACCTATATTTAAACGCACATCTAGGTGAGGTGCTGGGCTAGTTAAGGAAAGCCTGCAGACCAGGAACTCCACTGAAACAGTTTCATTTTGTCCTGACAAAGATCCACATTTGATCAAAACAACGTCAACAAAAGATGGATGAATGGATTTCCTAGTGTGCAGACTCTTCTCTACTGTATTCAAAAAGCCTACATGAATGAACACACAGGTTATTGCTGCAAGTCACATAAAGGACGGGGGAAGCGAATATGTTGAGACTTACCATAAAGACCTTTCCTAGCGGGATTGACTATGGAGAGGTCATTGCATGGGCTTCCACCAATAACTAGGTCAAAAGGACCCCACTGTTGTATCTGTATAGAAACAAGACAAAGGATCAAAGACACAAACTGAGAGATGAAGAGAGAGAGAGGGGCAGCTTTAGAGCACAGTAAGTCAGTAACAGAGCTAATATGTTATAAAAACCAACACGTTTCGGCAGAAAGCCTGCTAGCCTCCAGTTTCGACCTTTTTGCACCTTGGTTGTAAGGCAAGGTAGCGACGGTTTTGTTTATCTCTTGAAACATTTGAGCTTCAATACCCAGAAATCCTGTAACGTGTTGTCAGTAAACTGCACTCAGCACGCTCATGTTTACCAACCCGGTCGGTCTGTGATGCTTTATACCAAAGAGACGAGAGAGGCAAAATATCTAACGTTGGTGAGTTCAGCTTTCTCTCAACAGAGCGCTCGCTCACTGCTGATTAGGAGACAGTTTGTATTTCGCTCTTAAGCTTCGATTTGTCACTTCCTGTGGGCAGCGAAGTGTCCATACCCAACACCAGAATTTCACTTGGGCAAACAGGCTGAAAATACACAATCTTAATTAGAAGGGATGGGACTTTCTTCTGTATTGCAGCCCCACTTTGTGATTTAGGCTGATATTTTTACTTTAAAATCTTGCCAAGTGCTGCTTTAACAACTACTGTCAAGGTGCCCTTAAGCAAGGCACTTAACCCCTCATCTGCTCCAATGGAGCTGCTCAGTGGCCAGCAGTACAAGACTGCTGTTGTACAGGGCAACTCCCAGTTTTGAATGTATGACTGTATGAATGTGAAGCAGGTCACTGCAGAAAAAGAGCATGCACACTCAGCAACCCTTATCCGGATAAACAAATGTATAAAAAATTATAAAAGATTAAACTCACATGTTTGCGCGTGACGTTCCTCACATCGCCAACGTACATGATGCGACCCTGATGCCGGACGATACCCACAGTGATGGAGTCTTCACACACCTCGGAAGCTACGTAGCGATCCACCTGGATGCCCAGTTCTTTTAGCACCAGCAGCCCTGCGGAGGACAGGGTCAAAGGTCAAACAGAACATAGAAAACTAAGGGCAGACACACCCTTCAAGATTGTAACATGCCTAATGGACTGATGTGATGCAGAGCTCTGGAGCTGTCCCTCACTAAAGAAACCAAGCATTTTACTACTGGGATTCTGATATAAAAATACAAGAAAATAAACATTTTGCAAAAAAAATTATGTTTATTGTTAAATCATGACATGGAAAATGGTCTAACAGGGCGTGAAAGTCTTATTTTATTTCATTGTGACTTTAAGAAACAATCATTCAGCGTAATTCCCTCTTCCCCTACTAACAACCCATTAGTGTTGAAAAGCCCTACAGTCCTCTGAGCCTATTCAACATTTTAAAGTGAATCCCACATCTATGGCTCGGTCTTATCGTTCATAAGTGAGATAATTATGTGCATTTGTGTGCTGTCCTGCAATAGAAAGTGTTATTATGTGTTCAGTGAGGAAAGGGGCAGTTTGGTGTAACCTAATACAAGCAGAACGTTTCATACAGACGAGCACTTTGTGTAGAGGGGAGAGGGGAATCCAGTTCTTGTCTAACCTGTTGCTATGCCGTCAAATAGCGATAGGACACGAATGGGCTTCCTCTTATCCGCCATGACTGGGGCGTATAGCTTTGGTGGTTCCTGAAAAACGACACAGAGCGAGGGGGGAAATCAGACGCGCATGAAAAGACTTGTTCCGTGTGAGGCGGTTGTTGGGATTTTGAGCCGTAAAGGTGCATTACTCACAAAATCTTGGTCATGATTGTTAGCAAAGAAGTGCTGGAGACGGCAGGGCCAGTCGGTGCGACGCTCCAACAGGCCAAACACACCCTTCTGACCACACATGTAGCAGTTCCAGGGGTCCTCTTTGATAGCTGCATGGGCCGCTCCTGGCCCCACGAGGAGGTCAACACACTCCACACAGAAACACCTCAACACAGATGGAGGAGGGTTATTAGTACACTTAGCTGGATGGATGGATGGATAGATAGATGTGTAGGTAGGTGGCAAGTAGGTAGGTAAATAGAGAGACAGACAGACAGACAGACAGACAGACAGACAGACAGATAGATAGATAGATAGATAGATAGATAGATAGATAGATAGATAGATAGATAGATAGATAGATAGATAGATAGATAGATAGATAGATAGATAGATAGATAGATAGATAGATAGATAGATAGATAGATAGATCGATCGATCGATCGATCCAACAGGCAGCCGTTCAACTGTTGCACAAACTCTAGAGGTCCAGGTGATGTAAGTTAAGTATGATTTTCAGGTATCTCTCTTTTTCTAGCCATTATCTGCACACAGCCAGTTCTCCACTGGACCTCCATGATGGCGCCAGATATGGTTGCTAGGAAATTTGTGACGCAACTACAAAACCTCTATTGTATATTCTAGATATGTGTAATGTTCTGTAAATAGAAATGTTTACATACATTGTATAGTTTGCACTGATCTCATACCGTGGCACTGCCTACCACAGTACACACACATTGCTCCTCCGCACACATAACTGCCTTAAAATAAAACTCTACTATAATAACACAGATTGTGATGATTTACATTTACACGTGGCTGTTCATGGACACACACACTGGCTGCTGTGGTCTCTCTAAGCACTTTAGGCCACCCTGCCGCCCCTGATAACACAGTAGAACACAGTAGAAACCTCACCGGCAACAGTTGTTGTTCCCACACATGAGGACCTCCCGTCCCCCACAGCAGATAGTGCAGTACGACTGGTAGCCGTCGTCGTCATACTGATACGCACATTCTAGGAAGCAGTTCTGCAACAAGGAGGCAAAATAAACCAGCTCAGAAATGAGTGGTACAACACTAACATTTTATGAGATCACATCTGCTGGTGCTTGAAATGTGTTGACTTTATTATTAGCTTTTTACGATACGGTAGTTAAGAGTTGAAGTCCCTGACTCTATACTCTTTAATGACCTCTATCACAGCTTACCTTACAACTTTGGCACATTCCCCCAGCGAACAGCGGGTGCTCAAGGGAAACGTTCAGACTTCCACAGGAGATGCAGATGTCTGTAAAAAGAAACGCGCCAGGTCAGTATTTAACAAACCCAAAGCACACGCTCTGATGGCGGCCACAGAGGTGTGAACACTCCGCCGCCTCGCTCTGAACTTCACACTTCGGTCACGTTATTTGAACAGCTGTGACGCAAGTCTAGATCTCATAAGCTTAGCCAATATGTTTGGACAGGACACAAAAGAGAGCCAGCAATCATGGAAATGTTATTTCTTCTCCTTTACTCTTTTATCGTTTCATTAACACAGCCAGGTATCCGCTGCTTTGCTCATCAACATCAAGGGCAAGTGTAATCTCCCCATCTCGGAGCTTCTCCCCTGAGAGGCTACAACACACAGAGGGCACATCACTTACCCTCGATGCTGCGGCACTTCTGTCTCACTTCATAAACCAGCCGCTCTGAAAACACAACACAAAAACCTCATGAGAAATGGAGGTTAACACTTATTCTTCTACTCTCAACAATCCATTTGTGAGGTCAACAGCTTGTAATTACTCTCCTCTCAGCCATCCATTTAGCTTTAACATATTGATTTAAGGTATTCTAAACAACAGATCATACTGATAGTATATCTGATACATCTAGCATAGAGCATACAACAATTAATGACCCAGTCCTTCCCTTCAATAGGAGAATTAAAGGGGAACACCACTCAATTTCAGAATTCCTGTATTCCTTATTGCTGTGGTCGTTGGGTGGTGTTCCCTTTTAAATCTGCCACACTAATGGACCTCTTGTCTCTGGCCACTTACCCTGATATACAACTGAGTTGAGTCCTCCCCAAGGGAAGGGATATAGGGTTCATGACTCCTGTTTAACCCAATAAAAGAGGCACCTTACCCCTTGTCCTTTCATCAATGATGTCCTTGACCTTGTCCTTGGGTTTCTCTGCTGTGCTTTTGCGAGGCTTTTTGGCTGGAGGGGGCGTGTAGGCTGCCGCCTCTGGCTCCACCCACATCTCAGGGTAAACCTCTTTATATGGGTTACGCTCCTCTGGGGGGCAAAGCACATCATACAATTAAGATTATCGGTAAAATCAACTGCTTAATTAGTCCTGAAAAATGGCTCCTTATTCCTGGGTGTTTTTCTCTAATCATTCTGAGTGAGCTTGGCAACACTCCTAGCTATTGGCAACAAAGTGAGACACAAGGTCAGACATTCAAGCTTCAAGCTTCATGTTGATGTCCTCTTACCCTCTGGTGGCTCTAAGCCCTTGGGTCCAGTGGGCTGAAATCCTGTCATAGCCCACTCAATCATCTGCTTGTTCTGCATGTCCACCGACTTGGAAGTGTCTGTCTCATCACTGTCAGGGCAGGCCATGAGGGCTTTGCCTGCCCGGCTGCTAGCCACCTATGAACAAATACATGACGATTTCATTTCATTAACTGTTCATCACTCGAGATGTGTAGGATAAAGAGGATCTAGTCTGATCCAGTGTTGTCATCTTGTCAACCGGGGACGTAAGCTACCTAATATCCTTCAAAAAGTACCATCATTTGTGCTATCAATCAATTCCTAAGAGGACATTTCCTTTTTAAATGAAATGTTTCATATCCGGCCTTAGCAGTAAGTGTTAATACCATTTTTATCCCTCTCAACAAGGATATCATACACTTTTAGTGATAGTGTGTGAACAGTCATCTTTGCCTAAGGATGACATCCTTGAAGGAGCAAAAACAAGTATGTGGTGCTGCGGACCAATAGTCCCGAAGTCAGTTAACTAATGAACTACATTAGGAACTGTATCTATTAAATGTGCTGTTATAAAGAATCTCTGCCATTCTATAATTCTTGAAGCCAATAAACTCAGTCTAATAGGCCATTCTGCAGGACTAGATGGGGCTGTAGAAAATAGTAATGCTAATAGAAAAGAGGAGTTTGAAACCCACTGTGATCTTATGCTCACCTGCAGCACTTCATAGATGGCTTTCTTGTACATGGGCTGCTTGTTATAGGTTGGTTGGTGAAAGGCATTGTAGAAGGAACTTAAAGGCATGAGTTTCTCTACACAGACCTGTTGGGTGAAAATACACAGAAAATACAGTTCTTCTTCACTGCTGTGGGGCAATGGCATTAAAAGATGGGGGGGGGAAACGGAATGAGTAAATGGTCCTCTAAAGGCTGAGTAAATACTATAAAAATGCTAATTTCAAAATGTATGGTTGTCAATATAAAAACAAGGCTGTTTTGCTTAATTCCTGACAGGAGTATTAAATATTAGTTCTCACCACTGAGAACTTTCCATCTCCAAACCACATGACCCATCTGGTTCCCTCGGCTGCTCTGCTCCGTCCCGTCACCCACCAGGATACGATGCGGCCTGGCCACCAGGAGAACCCTCGCAGCTTCCCCCAAACCAGCTCCCCGATGCCAAAACCACGGCCATCCTACAGCCAAATAAAAGCAACATCAAGATCAAAATGATTAACTTAATATCCACTTCTGGACATGAAACCCTGTCTGTCTTTATTTGGGAGGGTAGGGCTTAGATACAAAATGTAACATAAATAATGCATATATACATAAATGCAAAAATAAATGCATAAATATATGCACAAATAAATAAATAAATGCACAAATAAATGCACAAACAAACAAACAACTAACTAACTAACTAAACAACTAACTAAATAAATGAATAAATAAATACTTTGACTGATAAATGAGCGACGCAAGTTCAGTCAGGAAACTCTGGCCGGCTTCAGCTGATTGGACAAACTCAGCAGCTACAGTGAACCAATCATCTTACGCCACCCTAATGCCAAGCCTTTTAAATGACACGTCTCACTCACCTTTCAGCTGCTAACTGACTGCTGCTCTTGTGCGACTGTGCTGTCATGCGAAAACGCTGTTTGTCCACCCACCTCCTCCCCAGCTCCACCTGTTTAGATCTGTTTTGATGTTCTATATGGGCGTTATGTTCTCCCTGTCTAAGTCTATACATTTGCAGCAGGAAGCATAAAAGCAGATCTATTCCGCCAAAACCAAACCTACTGCTATGTAATAACAGTTAATAAACGTATTAACATCAATATGGAGTGTCGGCAGCC
>OMLI01056249.1:2456-12755 GCA_900302605.1 Rondeletia loricata
TTTGTGTTTGTGTGTGTGTGTGTGTGTGTGTGTGTGTGTGTGTGTGTGTGTGTGTGTGTGTGTGTGTGCATATGACTGTATGTGTATTTGAGAGCATTTCAGTCCAAATAAACAAAGTATGTATTTTGAGCAGAAACAAAAAAAGAGAAGGAAAAGAGAGAACAACTTCAGCCTGTGCCACTTTGTTTCTATGAGTCTGTCAGAATGATCTGATGTACCTTCTCAATAAACTGGATGTCATTTACCACACTGCCATCCGCTTTGTCACTGGTGCCCCCTTCAACACTCATCACTGCATTCTCTAGTCAACTGGTCATCGCTTCTCACCAGGCGACAAATCCACTGGTATAAATTCATTTATAAATCCATAATAACCCCACATACCTCTGCTCATTACTCAACATCTCCACCAGCAACCGCAGTCTACGCTCCAGTAAACTAATTTCTATGGTCATCCCCAAAGTCCGCACCTCCTTTGGCCGTCACTCATTCTAGCATGCTGCCTCTAGTGACTGGAACAAGTTGCAAAAGTCTTTAAAGGAATACACCAATATTTTGGGAAATATACCTTTTGTCCGACTTACCCAGACTTAGACGAGATGTTCTATATCATTTTCACCTCTGTGCGTTCACTGGCTCGTTTTCCATGTTTTTCCATGTTAGCATAACGTGTTAGCTTAGCATAAAGACTTGAAGCCTATTGGGGTCAGTAGCCTACCTCCGTCAAAGTGAAGAAATACACCTTACAGCAACTCTGAAGCTGTCTTATTTACACACGGTATCATGTGCATTTGAAATACACGTGCGGGATAAAACAAAACAAAACAAAACAACAGACGTTTTTGGAGAAGTTAGATGGTTGGAACTACTTTGTGCCGGATCTAGCCTCTAGCTCTACCTTCAGATCACTGCGCTCAAGGAGGACGGAAGGATACATGTGTTCAGCGGTTATAGTTCCGCCCGTCTAACTTCTCCGAAAACAACGTCTCTTGTTTTTCAAAAAACATTCTTTTCAAATACACGATACCTTGTGTAAATAAGACAGCTTCAGAGTTGCTGTAAGGTGTATTTCTTCACTTTGACGGGGGTAGGCTACTGGCCCCAATAGGCTTCAATTCTTTATGCTAAGCTAACACATTATGCTAACATGGAAAAACATGGAAAACGAGCCACTGAACGCACAGAGGTGAAAATGATATCGAACATCTCATCTATGTCTGGGTAAGTTGGACAAAAGGTATATTTCCCCAAATGTTGGTGTATTCCTTTAAAACTCCATAGCCTCATTTCGTTGCCCTCCTTTACAGTAATAGCTCACTAGAAGGGGTAGTTCCTGATCACTGCACCTGCTTTTGAATTAGCTTCTTCAGGCCCTGCTACTGTACATACATTTTTGTTGTGTATATATTGTGATGTTTTAAACTGATTCATGTTGTTTATTGTCTTTCATTATTTGTACAGACTCGTATACTGTTTCTGCCTCTTGGCCAGGTCGTCATTGTAAATGAGAATTGGTTCTCAATTGACTTACCTGGTTAAATAAAGGTTAAATAAAATAATGTACACTGACTGTGCCACCATTGAGCCCCTGCCAGGGACACATAAAGTCGCTGTCACAACAACTGATAGACGCCCCGATGACTTTTGGTGAACGGCGATCAATCAGGGGTTTAGACTTGCTCCGACCCAATTGAATCAACTCCATTTCCATTAAATCACTGCTGCCTCTCACAAACACAACTCCCACTGAGGCGCTAACTGACATCGACCACCATGCAGACAGTCTGAGAGGAAAGTCTGGATGGACAAACGTTCACTTTTAAATCACTCCAATATTGACTGGGTGCAGAGTCCAGCATTACACTACATTGACTGCAGGTGCAATGCGTTACCAAAGAATTTATTACATGGATGCAAGACAAAAATGCCACCTGTTTCACATTCAAGAGCTATATTAAACTAATATACATCACATGTGCATACGCAGACTCAGACACATTAATGTATATATAGCCTGCACACACCCTTGATATGAATCCAATCTGTTTTACGTTTGCGTTGGGGCTGGTGTGCTTTAGGGAAGTGACAGGGGACAGAGCAGAGCGGAGCAGAGCAGGAGTGAACCGGTGTGGGCTGTGAGCACAGATCAGGACTGGTCAGTGTCCTGAAGTGTTCATTCCACAGACAGGCTGTCTAAGAGGTTTGGCACAAATGTCAGTGCAGAAGGCATATGCTGAGAGAAAAAGCACTCTGTTCCTCTTCCACTGTCCCTGTCTCTGATATTCTTTTTTTTCTTGCCAACACTTATTCCTTCGCCTTCTAAGTTGTCTGACTCTCTCTCTCTGCCTGTCTCTCCTTATCCCTTACTCTTTACCTTTTTTTGCCCATTCTATTTTTCCCACTCATCTGTATCCCTCCCTCTCTGTCCATCACTCTTCCTATCTCTCTCCATTACATTTTCTCTTTTTCTCTTTGCTACATCTCCTGTCTATTTGCTCCTTTCTCCATTGTCCACCCTGTTTAGATGAGAAGGCTGCCAGGCTGGATTGCTTGCAGACCTGGTTGCAGGTAGCGCTCATGTTTAGTGAGGCTCTTAACTGCCATTGCAGCTTGAATCAGAGTGACAGGCGGCCTGGAGCTGCTCTCCTGGATCTCTGCTGTTTTCTCTCTCTCTTCCACCCCTCTACTGAACACATGACCAGCCACACGCTCGCTCCATTGCCTTGTGCTAGGGAGCCATTTTATTGCCTCTGCTCCCAGATATGGAAAGGATCAATGTCAAGAGCTTCTGGAAGAGGTGGCTCAGATGAAGGATGTTAGATGATGTCCCCTTCAGCATGAAGTTCCACTCCGCCAAAAGAGCCTCATTTAACGTCCAGTGGATTCAAGTGGCGGCCATGCTTGTTGGAGGCAGGTCAAAGCAACTGTTTAGGGAGGTACTTCATGTTCATCTATGAGAGATTCTGGCAGCTGCGCTCAAGTGTTCAGTCTGCTGCTTACCCCTGTGCCACCACGGGGACTTTCCTTGTGTCAACTGTCAAACAGAAGACCAGGAGGAGGACAAGTGGCGAAGCACATGATTCAGACAGAGAAGCGTGTCCCCAAGTACACACACACCCACGCATACACACCATGCACACCCATACCAATGCCTACATGCATACACTGATGCATTGGACAACGGCACGCTAAAATTGCTTATACACGTCAAGAAATAAGCACACATAATTTAGTGGAGAGAGGAAGGTAGGGGCGAGGGAGATATGAGGTGTTTGTTGAATAGAAGCATTTTCAGGTTACGGCGAAAGAGGAGGAGTGATTCTGATGTCTTGACTGGGTCATTTCACAATTGGGGTAAAGAGTCGAAGAGGAAGAAAGGGTCAAGGCTGAATGTCACGATGGCCAGATTGGGAAGGGAGAACTCACAGGTGCATTTCTTTCTCTCTCTCTCTCATGCTATCTCTCTCTCTCCCTGCCTACAGCACTCCCATTTTCCCTGGTCCAAAAACCCCTTTCTGAGTGAGCCTGACATCCATATCCCGTATGTGTCTTGTGTTGTGTGTACTGTAAATCCCGGAGCACCCTCACTGAATAATCAAGCACCCCCATAGCACCTGCAAGAGTACAGCTGATTTGATTCTGTCCGCTACATGACAGATGAAACCCAAGACAAACTGTTGTGACAAATACATTCACGGGAATCATACAAATTGCATTCTGTTTGATGTTCAATGTGGCATTGTCACTCAGAATTATCTTCTGCTTTGGTGAGGAACACAGTGGGGGGATTACAGCGCAAAAATACAAATTAAAAGTAAAAAGGGCTGAGTCTGCTTCCAAAGCCGCTGCCGCTCCAGTCTAATCTTTAAAGTAACTGTACACATGCAGCGCTGAGAAAAAGGGCAAGAGGAAATTAGATCATTAATAGGGATGGCAAGGCAATAGATTTCTGCATTTTATGACGTGGAGAAACAACACAAACAAGCACTGCGTGAAGGAGATAAGCGGGCTGCCACAAAGCAGCTCTTGGCCAGTTGGGCCACTAATCTGCGTTGTGGCCTGCAGAGACGCTAGAGTTGTGGACCATGTGAAAAACAACAACAACAACGTAAAACCCACTATTATGTACATTAATATATAAACATCCATATGCAGGCAAGGCATGTATGCGCTCATGCACACGTATACAAACAAACACACACACAAACACACTCCAACTTCCACATCCGCGACTTAACAATGCATCCATAAAGAAATTCAAAAAAATGATGCCTGACCACCAGGCTGTATCACTTCCTCTTTCAGCTGTGAGCTTTTCGTCCTTCTAAAAAAAGACGCGTCCAAATGGAGTCGTTTTCTGTGATCACGCGTTTTGGGCATTAAACCTCCAGGACGTGGAGTTAATGGGATTGCTCCTGTTTCGCTGCTGGCCGGGGACTGGTGGCTGGAACCGACTTAGTGGGGACAAGAAGAAACCAAGCCAATTTTGACTTTGTTGCCTCTCCAGCATGGCCGAGACATCCAATTCCATCAGGCCTTTGCTGCTGGGGCGGCTGATAGAGAGGGGGTCCAAATAATCCTGTAGCTGGGCCAGTTTATTCCCTTATCTTCTAATGGCCCTGATAAGGGATTGGAGGAAATGGTGTCAGAATAACCGCTGTGTGACCCATTGCCGAAGACCCTGATTCATCTCGCCAAGGAACAACAGGAACAAGCTATGGGTATTATAGATGGTGTACTTACAGTAATATCATTTACATATTTACAAGAAAAGCAAGGTTTGGGGGTTTCTCTGAGCATTATCATCAAATCAAATAACGGTCAACAACAGCAACTGCTGATAGAAACCCACCCATTTGATCCAACCTAGACTAATGATCCGTCTCCAGGGATGATCTCAATCCTCTATCCTCCTTTCTGACTCACCAGGGGCTTTGTAGAAGCCGATGTCTTCCTCGGTGAGAGGGAGCAGGTAGACCTCACCTTCCTTCCACAGCAGGGGGTACTCCTGCCCTCCAGAGAACTCTCCTGACCAGCCGTCCTGATCTAGAGGTAAGGGGACATTTAAGACACTAATCACAGCTATTCTGCTCTGTACATATTTATGTTGTTGACATGCATGATGACGATAAGGTATGGTATGCAGTTATAGGGGAACCTCATTACTACGTGACTCTATGGAGAGATGATACCTTCCGTGAAGTCAGAAGTGATGTTGACAGCAGCATAGTGATAGGACGAGGAGCAGGCCAGGGAGTGGCCAAAGCAGAAACATGACTGGCAGCCTCTTGGGTTTTCTTGTTGTAGGTTGAAGAAGCCTGGCTTGCATCTGTAGGTATGTATGCACACACACACACACACACACACACATACACGCACACGCACACGCACACGCACACGCACACAAAATCATTTACATGCAGATACAGCACACACATTCCACTGTTGCCATTTACCGCCTTTTGTCCTAAGTTGTCCTTATTCTTACTAATCACTTCAAGTTGTTCTCAGAGCAGCAGCAGAGCATGCTGGTCACTGCAGAGAGTGCTGTCTGCCAGTTGAAGTTGATGTGTTGGAGTCTTTGCAGTGTTGAGGAAGGAGAGACCCAATGGAGCTCAGCTGCTAGGACTCTGAGCTCTGACCTACAGACACTGGCTGATATGCATGGGTGGGACAGGAACACTGCTAAAAATCAGCCGCTACACTAGTCCCATCACGCAGGAGAGGGGCCGGCTCAATGAGCCATGAAATCAGCAAAAACTAAAGTAAACAAACAGGGAGTGCAGAATGATTCAATAGTTTGAGACCTGGGGCTGTGTGTGTTTCTAATGTCACAGTGAGTTTGATCCTGTTTCCCAGAGGAACAAGATGGAAACAGACAGAGGGAGAAATAGGGGCTTGGTTATTGACATATTGCCAGAGTCATGTTCACTGTCCTATTAGTCAGACTGACAGATTTACCCAAAACATGAACCAATCATCCTTTTTATACCTTAAAGCATCATTAAAGTTTGGTAGAGGTTTGGGTTGTGTAGTTACCTTGCCATGATGTAACTCCAAATATTGGCGAGATATCTTCAATAGTTGCTCTGTAGATTCAAACTTGATAATCCAAAATAGTGTTTTTTTCTTTCCCCCATACACATGCATTGCACAGTGAAACAGGTCTCAAAGTCACACTTCTAGCACACAAACGAACACGAACAAAGCGGATTCTGCCAATGTATAAAAGAAGAAAACCCGATTCAGCGTTTTTTGGAAATAAAAATGTCAATTTCTAGTTGATTTTACTATTTGAATTAGGAAGATGATCCGGTAGTTTGCTTCCGGCACCGAATCACTGTGTTTGTATGTTATTGCGCGTGTAAGAAACGACCTGCTGATTGGTCCAAATGTCCACACCAACTCCTGAAGTGGCTGAATAGGGGATGAAGAAAATAGTACCTGAATCGGGTTTTGTTCTTTTATACATCGGCAGAATCCGCTTTGTTCGCGTTCGTTTGTGTGCTAGAAGTGTGACTGAGACCTGTTTCACCGTGCAATGCATGTGTATGGGGGAGAAAAAAACACTATTTTGGATTATCAAGTTTGAATCTACGGAGCAACTATTGAAGATGTCTCGCCAATATTTGGAGTGACATCATGTCAAGGTAACCAAACCTCTACCAAACTGCTTTAACTACAGAAAATGGTCCAAATGGATACAAGATCTGTTTCATATTATGCTATTCTTTTAAGGTCTTCTGACTTGTATGCTGGCAAAAAAAGAATTGCGTAAGCACATTGCAATGCTGCTTTTTCTGGAGCGTTACAACAGATCTAAATGTTTTATTCTTTAAATTTAAGACTTGACATTAACAGAATATTATATTCTGTACATGAACTGATGTCATTGCTAATGGCTTCAGTTGTTCTGATGCACAAGACTTCAACGGTTGCTTTTGTAACCAAAGGTCATGTGTTCATACAATGAATGTTACGGAAGCAACAAGCCTCACCTGTCGCAGGCCTGTCCCTCCATGTTTGGCTTGCAGTAACAATGTCCATCCTGCGGAGAGCAGTCTTCCACGCTCCCCCTGGGGTCACACGCACATGGCCTGCAGACAACAAGTGATGCTAAGGTTAAAGATGTAAAGCTACCATGCACAACTAACACTTTTATCCCCATAGGGAAATTCTCTTTTTGCTTGGCCTCCTCCGGATCAGAGCAAAGGGTCAGCTACAGAACAGTGCCCCAGGAAATGGTAGGGATGTAGTGCCTTGCTCAAGGACACTTCAGCAGGGTGGATGCTTGCTGACACGGGCATGAACCTGGGTCTCTCTAACCACAAGACACCCTGCCTGGGTGTATCTGCCATCATTGTCATTGTCAGTGTCATCACAACACACGTTACATAAAGCAAAGGGCTGTCTTCATAACCTTGATCACAGCAAGCGAGTAGCTGTATGGGTCACACCTGTTCATCATTTGATCACCTTCATTGATTGATTATTTTCCTATGGAACCGTAACATAGAATCTATTTTTTAATGAGGTGCTATTAAAAATAATTTAATTAAAAGGCAAGCAGGCTTTACTTGGTTCTGCTCCACTGGTCTGGATAATTCACACCTCACCTCAACTCAACAGCCTGCTTGTGCTGCATGAGTGTGTGTGTGTGTGTGTGTGTGTGTGTGTGTAGCCTCCTACATCTCGGGCCCTGTCCCACCTTTAAGTCACTTGAAATGTCTCAGGAAAAGGTATAGCATCACTAAATATCTACTAAATATCCACACTTTTTGTTTGTTGAAGCTAAAATGGAATGGCAGCATTATGGTCTTTTGTGTAATAGCCAAGATGGTAGAAATAATATTAACACCCAACACTCATTGATATGCGATTCAACACTATAGCATTCCATCAGCAGATAGAGTGGGGTCAGGGAGAGCTAGGATAGGCTTCTTATGAATATAAATACTGCAACATGTCGCACACATACACACACACACACACGCACACACACACACACACACACACAAATGCACCCACATTTACATGCACACATGCATGCAGGCTCACATGTGCACACAGCCTTAGTAAGAGAGATCTCAGGTCAGAGAAAGTTGGGATGTGCTTTTCATCTAAATCTATGCAGTGGGTCAGTGCATCATTAAGCTGCAACAGAATTTGCATGCAAACACGCACACACACACTGAGTGTGTGAGTGCAATGCCTCATAGGTAAGGCATGCTGATATCTTATCCTGGGATTTAGGAATAAAGGCAACTCTGCCTTTCTTACAGTAAAATCTATTGGTCTCCCTAAGCTCATTGTCATTTGTTTATTTCTCTTCCCTTTTCTGTCTTTTAAATGTGCGTTTATTTCCCCTTGCTTTTTAAATATGTGTTTGTATGTGTGTGTCTGTTTGTGCGTCTGTGTTTGTGACTGTGTGTGTTGCTCACCTGCAGCCACCGGGGCCAAGCGAGTGAAAGCCAGCCTGACATGTGTCACACTTCTCCCCGGTCACGCTGGCTCGACACGCACACCTCCCCTCTACATTACACTGCAGACTCACTGAGCCTGGGAGGGACGATAGATGGATAGCACATGGGGGGAAAGAGGAAGAAAAAGCAAGGAGAATGCAAAGAGTAGACAGAGAGAAGATTCATATAATAAGAAAGAGGGGAAAGAAAACATTGGGAAAAGGTGAAAGAGATACGCAAAGAAATAGAAAAAGGATCATTTTCAAAGAACACGGCAGAAACCCAACCTGATGCATCTGGGTGGTAAAGTACATTGAGTAGATCAATATATCATTAATAACTTGTCCTGACATGGATATCTGAACACCTATTACTGAATTCCTGTTGGAAAACCCCAGAGATGAGCTTGGATGGGCTGGATAACCTTGGAGGCATACAGTGTTGTACTGTAGCTAACATACTGTAGGTGTAGTTAATGGATAGTTAATGGAGAAAAAAGACCAGCTGGGGAATTGTGGACACGAGAGAGAAGGAGGCAGGATGGAGTCTGCTATAGCCTTTGATCGGCGTAATGGACTGCAGCAGCTCTATAGAAACACAGCGGAGAGACTAATGATGGTTTGTACGTGTGCATCTCTAGACAGACAGACAGACAGACAGACAGACAGACAGACAGATATATAGATAGATAGATAGATAGATAGATAGATAGATAGATAGATAGATAGATAGATAGATAGATAGATAGATAGATAGATAGATAGATAGGCTAAATCTTGCCCATGTTTGTATGGTGCCAGTGTGCCAATGCATTCCAATTTCACCAGTCTAATTTCATTCTCTCAAATAAGGAAAAAGAAGATATTATCCTTGTTTTGGTGGGGGTAATGATGATCACATGGATGATGATAAGTATAATAATGATGACGATGATTTTCACAGTGATTTTATGGTCGCTTTAGTTATTATCAAAACCATTTAGAGTGGTGCAGCTATACTTTACCATTGCCGTTGCAGTAGCAGGGTAGGCAGGGCTCTTGTGGTGATCTCCTGTTGTGGTTCTCTCTGCAGCGCTCACAGTGAGGCCCATCCGTGTTGTCTCTGCAGCTCACACAGCGCCCCCCGCTGCCGGTGCTCCGGTACCGCTCCGCGTCGAACACGCACTCGTCTGATCTTCCACTGCAGTTACACTCTGAGAGAGGGACAGAAAGAGAGACAAAGAGAAAGACATACAGGTCGAGTGAGGAGAAATGGAAAGAGAGAGGGGAGAGCAGCCACAGGGAAGAAATAGGGAGAGAGGCAAACAGGTAAAAAGAGAAAGAGACATAAATAGACAGAGGGAAGAGAGAGAGAGAGGGAGGGTGTGAGAGATTATGTGTTCTGGGATTGGATCATAATTTAGAGGCTCGTTGCTAATCTCATTTCACACAGGCCTAATGAGGAGCCAATCGGCTGTCAGGGGGCACTTAGATAACAGTAATACATGTTTATACCAGAGCAAATCACTCGATAACACACAATCACAGCCCTCACACCCCCCACATCAAATCCCTCCTTAGTTTACCAGTTACCCTAAGGGGGGATTTAGGGAAAAATTACCCATTTTATTATGAATCAAGCTGTCTCTTGAGTTGGCAATAACCATATGATTATTCCTCCCTGTTATTAAGGAGTCTCAGCGGTGTTCATCTTATTTCATAGGAAAATAATAATCACTAGTTGCTTTTGCATCTAAACAGGCAGAAAGTAGAGCCTCGAGATTAGTGGTGCTAAGCATACAATGCTCAAGTAAAATACATTTTTATAAAGAATGGTATATTTCACTTTTTTTTTTTTT
>OMLI01056301.1:2239-14846 GCA_900302605.1 Rondeletia loricata
GTCCAAAGGCTCCTGAGCGAACGCTGTCCATGGTTCCTGGTTCCAGGTCAACCAGCACCGCCCGGGGGACGTATTTATGTGCTGCACAAACCAACGGAGAAGGGTCGTTACTTAATTGTCACCTTGACCCTAACTGGAGACCCTATGCCTAATCCCAATAACCTTACGCTGTGTTCCATAGATGTCGGGAAAATGCACACACATACACACACACATACACACACACACACACACACACACACACACACCGTGTCTATTCTACTTACAGGATGCCTCGTTGTAGTAGACACTGATTCTGTCCAGCTGCAGAGATGAATCACCAACATAGTTCCCCGCGGGGTCGATGCCGTGCTCGTCACTGATCACTTCCCAGAACTGACCGAGTCAGCGGCAGGAAAAGAGAAGAAGACGATTTAAAACACTCCTGATAATGGCTTGTACTGTACCTTTACTGCTATGTCATTCGTCTCCATCGGGGATCAAACCAACACTCAGACTGTCAGGTAGTGACGGACAAACCAGCTGCTGATCCTGTTCATCGTCTTATTTCTGTGTGTTCAGAACACCGACAGCAACACTTGACCTGAGAGTGAGACAGCTGGGATTCAAACCTGCAACCTGACACATGACAAGCACCTGATTATCTCACCGAGCTCCAGACGGAGACCTTTTACATATCGTTCATCAGCTTAGTGGTCAAACTGCTGAGGATGGTGTGCATCATTTCATCTTTGAGCATTTCTTACTTTCATCGGCTTAGAATTATGAACATTTCTGAACATGAAAACATGAAAAGCCTTGAGCCTTGAGCCCTGCTGGTTCATTTTATATTGTTTCTATGTGAATTTGATGGTTGAATCTGAATAGAAATAAGATTTGTGTGTGTTGCCAATCCATTTTCAATGTTGTATCAACGTTATTTCAGGGTTGATTCAGTGTTAGTTTGGTATCTTGGGTTTGTCCAACTAAAATGATATACGGCTATTTTTGCACTTTCATATACAACCTACTTTATAAGCATCGCATACATCGCTGTGTCACTGCTGAGTTACTTCCCACAGCGGTTCAATATCCAGCCTCACTTCTTCTTCTCTGTCTGTGCCAGTTGCTGCTGACTTCTCACTTTCTCTCTATATATCATTTTTTTTTTGGCTCGGACCAACACTGTGCCCTGCTGAAGCATCTGATGTGACTTATGGGCCATAAAACTTTCATTAGAGTAGAAGTCTGTTTCTGTTTAAAGCAGCAGAGCAGTCTTCCTCAGCCATGATCCCTTGAATAGTCTCAGAGGTTCAGAGGTTCAGTCATTCTTGGCCAAATGCCATATTCAGAATTGCACAAAACAATGGTAACTTATTTATATGCTCAATAGAAACCTTACAAAAAAGAGCTACAGTGATCCTATGATCAATTATAAGGATACTATAGAAATATCACAAGTCCCTATAGGAATATTATAGAGATACCATAGGACAGAGGTATTTCAGCCACGTGGTTCTCACTCCAACCAAACTACCATAAAGTATTATATGGTCACTATAAACTCCCTATAGAGTACCATGGGTACAATATAAGTCCCTATAGGAATATTATAGTACTAACAGAAGATTAAATACCATAAAGTACTATAAGGTCACATTAAAGTCTGGATTGAGTCTCTATAGGAATATTATAAGAATATTATAGGGATTTAATGAGAAACTCGTTTCTGTCGTCTTGTATTCTTCTTCGCAGATACTTTTTCAGTTATCAAATGTGAAATATTCCAGTGACACTCAGACACAAATAATAAAATAATACAATAAAACCCTAAACTGCTGTACCTTGGTTCCAATCTGGTTCCCGCACTGTCCCGCCTGGATGTGAACTATTTCTCTCATGTTTCTTCTTCTTTCTTTTTCTCTGGTTATGATCAAAGTTAGTTTTTAGTTTTTTTTTGCCTGCTGGATGCGAGCGTGCCTCCCACTTCTGACTGGTGACACGAACGCGCACAGAGTTAATCTGCTCCTCTGAAGCGCGTTCACGCGACCACGCCCCGAGGGCACCCGTGGGATCCGTTCCGTTCCGAAGTTTGTTCCTCACCTTCACTCCTCTTCCACCGGCACACAAAAGAGCTATAGTGGCTAGAATAATAATAATAATAATTATGTTCAAAATACAATTGGCTAAAATAAATACCTAAAATAAAATAACAATAAAAATAACACTTCTCTAAAAACAGCGCAGTGCGCTTTGCAAGGAGTCATACAACAATAGTAAAATACTAAAGGAGATAAAAACAGGAAACATTTAAAGGAAGTTTCACAATTAAAATACATGTATAAAATAAGAAAGTGCTTTATAAGTGCATGAAATACATGAAGAGTAAAATATATAGGAAGCAGATAAAAAATATGTATAAAAACAAGAATACCAACATGTAGAAGTAGATAAACAGGAACCACATTCAAAAGGAAAGTGGTTAAAAAAAATAAATGAAAGTATAACCATACACTACAGCTAGTGGGACAGGGGATGTATTCAGTGTGAACAGCCTCACACATGTCCACTTGCATTACGGTGCAGAGAAGTGAAGGAGGGAACATGGAGGGGAACGGTAAGGGAACGAGTGCCAGACATTCCCAGAGATGATGAAGCATGGGTCAGCTGTTCGGAGGCTCGGAGCCAAAAGCAGTTTCAGTTTACACAGTAATGTGGCCACACAACATAAGAACTGATCTCTGATAGGTCTAGCCTGCTCGCTGTGCAGAATGTAGGATTTATATCTGAGCTGTGGGAACATGAAGCTTAATGGAAGAAGAAACACTTTCAAGAGGCGCTGAGATGAAAAAGGACCAAGAGACACAGAGAACTCGGCAAACTTTTAGAAAACTCATCTTTATTTATAAATTTGACTTACAATCACATTTGTAACAACACAGACGTCACAGCTCAACAGACTGAGCCAACATTCAGAGATAAAACATCCAGGAAATGTCACAACAGTTGAAATGTCTTAGGCCGCAACATTTTAGAAATACTTTCCTCCTCCCGGTTTATAAAACCACACACACACACACACACAGACACGGGATATTCAGACAATACAAAAGGGTTATTAAAAAACATCAGACGAGACAATCTAAATCTGGACAAGACGAAGATCGTTCAATAAAAAACAGCCATTGAACTATTCTGTGTCTAGTGAATAAACAGGAAACAACTTTTATATCAAAGCAAAAAGCCCACACACACCTAGCAGTCGTCCTCCTCGGTGAACTGCAGTATGGACGAGGATGTGTACAGCAGCAGCTGGCCTGCCAGTCTGGTGATGTAGGTGAGGCAGCGCAGCACTGACCTGAGAGGAAGAGGAGGAGGAGGAAGAGGAAGAGGAGGAGGAGGAAGAGGAAGAGGAGGAGGAGAGGGAAAAGTCTAATGTCTATTCAACTTCGAAAGAATCACTTTGTTGGATTGTGTGAAGGAGAATCAGAACATTCCCGTTTGAGTCGGGGTTTCGGACTGCGACTCCACCAGCAGCCCGATGAGTCGACTCACCTGAGCACGTGCTTCGCCTTGGTGCACCTGAAGTCGTAGGACAGCGTGTACATCTCGTACAGGGTGGCCTTGATGGTGAGGCAACCCAGGAAGTCTTTAGGGTGCAGCTTGTAGAGGTCAAAGGTCAGTTTGGCAATCCCACTCCTCTCGGGCTGCGGGCAGCTCGAGGGGATCTGAAGTGATTCATGTAAATTAAACACATCAAGTCTGTTTGGAGGTGCTGCCCTCTTGTGGCAGAACTGGAGAAAGAGGTTAACAGTTCATAGATGGTTTGTCTCCACTACATCTACCTTTCAAAACACCAGAGAAGAAGAAAATCCTTCTAGATCTGATATATATTTGACCTTGGTCACTCCTCACCTTGTTCTGCGTCCACACCTCGCCCGTGTCCAGCACCATCAGAGATGTGTTACGGGGCAGAGACTGGAAGAAGGGCTCCGAGTCCACCACCGTCCCGTCCTCCTCCAGGACCAGAGTCAGGACCCGACGGGACAGCAGGAACAGCCTCGCCGCCTGGGGGAGGACAGGGTGGAAAGGTTAGAAAGTGATTTCAGAGTAACATAAATCTTCATAGGTTACAGCTTGGATCCTTACATACAGCCACACTGCATGTGTCCGTCCTCCTCACCTGCTCCAGCAGTTGGTCCACAGAGGACGCCACCAGGCCGCAGCGTCTCTTCCTGCTGTGGGTGCAAACCTTAAAGCAGCGTGGCTGAGCGGAGGGCAGCATGCGGCGAGAGATGCTCGTCTGGACTGATGAGACCGATCTGTCAAACAGAGGAGAAGGTTAAAGAGGTCGTCTGAGATTCCCTTGTTTTTATTCTGTCTCCATCTTTGTTGCTAAGCGCTCGTTGCTGTGGTGTTTCTGCACTGCACTTCCCCTCTGTCTCTTTTGACTGGGAGGGAAAACCCTTTTGTTTGACTGGTAAAGAGGTTTCTGTTCACATGGGAGATGCAGGTTTGATGCAGGTCTGGATTCTGGTCTGGATTGACTCCTCAGCAGAGGAAGTCAAGCTGAGGCCTCGGAAACTTAAAGTCAGTCAAATGAAAAATGAAGTAACCGCTAGTAAAAAAGTTATTTTAATCTGACATGGTGCAAAAAGTGAAAAGTGAAGGGTAAGAAAAACGTTTCATCTCAGCTTCTTAATGTCCTTTTTGAGACTTGATGTCCCAACAGGCTGCTTCTCTCTTCTGATGGGGTTTTTCAATCATGCAAACGGTTTGTTCCACTGGTTTTAGTGGAGGAAGGTCACTGGTCTCATTCCCACTGCCATGCCAGAGACAGAACAGCAACACACACCGAGGACAAAACGAGGACACGCCGCCAGGGAAACCCATTTTGAGGAGACGCATTGTTTTTGCACCTGTTCGCTACCAATTAAGGATTAACCAACATTGCGCAACATGAATTCAAAGCAAACTTCTGACCGATATCAAACCAAACATGTCTGATCGATAACATCGGTGCTCCTCTCTCACCTCACCAGAGTGTCCGGCAGCAGAGTTTTGGCGTATTCCACACCAGACTGGATAGACAGCGGCGCCATATCGTGTTAATTAATCTTAATTGATTAATCGGAGGAAAAATCTGGGTGCAGATACCCGTTTCTCTCAGCTCCGGGTCCGGGTCCGGGTCCGGGTCCGGGTCCGTCTCTGCTGATCCTGCAGGTGAACTTGAGCTACACACACACACACACTGACCCTGTTTGAACCCAAACTTTATTAACACTGTCGTCCCATGATTGGTCACTAATCAGGAAGGGGAACCAATGGGATGTCTGATGAAACTTTCCTGATCTGAACATATTGGAAATGATACAGCTAATAAATAAAGATAAAGCCTCTTCACTGATAGATTTAGGTTGAGGTTAGTGTGCACATACACACTGTCATATTATAGATGGGAGAATAAATATAACCTAAAGAAATCCTGATGTGGAAATATACATTGTGAGCTATTCTCAGATGCTGCAGGTCCAGAAACGAGACTCAGTCCTGAACCTGAAGGAGTCTGCATGCTCTGAGTCTCCATCACGGAGGAACACATTCAAATTTTGAAATGCACCAAACCCTTTTCAATTGCATGGTTCACTTGCTGTTATCGGGTCCAGGCTGTATTGTGACCAGCGCTGAAAAGAACCTTCTGATTCTGATCCAGACATTTAAGAAGCTTAAAATCCAGCTGGTATCTATTGTTTTAGTTTTTATTTGGTGACTAAATAATAAACGGTCCTTTATTCTCAACAACATTACACAAATAAAGGTTATCCAGATGAACTGACATAGAAAAGTGGATTTGTTTTTGAGAATTACTCCCATATAACTGAAATAAAATGAAAACATTCACATATTACTTTCACTTTAAGTCTGTCGGTCAAAGCCAAATTAAGCGAGAACTAAATTCAGCCATGTACTTCTGCTTTCCTGTTTTTAAACAATTCGGGACACATTCTCCTATTGAAAGTCAAAATAGCCGACTAAATAAATAAAACTTAAACTAAACATTTCTGGGGAAATAGAAACAAAACTAAAAGTAGAAAACTATGTCTGAAAACCAACTGAAAGCAAACTAAAGTGGAATTGAAGTCATGGAAATCACAAAACTATTTTAACCCTGACGTTACACCACGCGGGGAACTATGTTGACGCTAGCTGTTGTTTCCGTCGGACCTTTTATACGGACGGACCAGGTGCTGTGCTCTTCAAAAACAACCCGCCAGCAGCAGATTCAGAAGAACTGTGTGAAGTTTATTGACTCCAGAGTCGAATTTACTCAAAATGAAGTTTCGAGCAAAAATTATAGATATCGCATGTCTCAATCATTTCACACGTAAGTCACTTTAACTTTTATTTACGAGGGAAAACAGTCAAATTAGTCCAACTGACTCAAGCTAACATGTTAGCTTGACGGAAGTTCTCATGTCTTGTATGGAGAGAATGTCCAAAATCTGAAATGGCAATTTATTCTGTCCTTACTTGTGGGGAAAGTTACATACCTGGTAGAAAATAACTTTTTACCAAACGTTATGATCCACTCTTCAATTCGGCGTACATCCAATACATCAAGCATCACTCAAACTACAATTACAACCTTTAGAACTGGTTCGCCTCTTTCCCCACTGTCTGTTTAAGAATGTATGAACTACAAGTGAAACGTTAAATTATCCACAATACATTAGAACAATTCCTGCATGTTTTGTTTTAGGCCTTATCATGGTCATATAACAAAGAAAAAGAATATATAATGTCAATAATTAGTCATATTAGCTAGAAAGTCAATAGAAAGCAATGTGCACACAGAACAGAAGGGGTGTAACTGGGAAACTCAGATGGTGTGGTGGAGGTGAAGAGGAAGAGGCTTGGTGAATCATTTGTACGCCAAATTTTCCGGTGGCTCCTTGCGATTTGTAAAAGGTCTTAAGTCACGTTCTACCAGGTAAGCCAATAAGCAAGACCACGTTAGATTGTTTGGCGTGACGTTCTACACTGAAGTGTCATACTTTTTTTTTTACAGACTTATCTATTTATCTCGTTTTCTCATTTCCTCGCCAGGCGTCGTGACCACCATCTCTAAGCTGACGAAGACGTGCGTCCTGCGGCTGACTCCAGACAACCTGTTCTTCGTCCTGTCTGGTAACGTGGCCAACGGAGGGGTCAGCATGTGGTGTGAACTGTTACAGGTACGAGTTGAAGAGCGACACTTAATCGTGCTTATCGGGGAAATACGGTTCGCAGCAAGGCGTGCGATACAATACTTAGTCACAGTAAACATATACAGAAAGAAAAGAAGACATGTTAGAATGAACACTGGAAAGAAGAGAGAAATGAATTTCCAGGAAAGTTAGGGAAGTTTATGGCACCGAGGATGAATGAGAACTTAAAGCAGAACTCCGTCTTATTCCATCATTCTGATCCGATTCTTATCCTTTGGCCCGTTAGGATCCAGGTAGAGAATGGACAGAATTATTCCTTGAATCTGTTTGATTTAGCCGGTCGTTGCCAAACCAGGAAGGAATCAAATGTTTAGGTCTTGGAAGCGCTCTGACGTAGTTATGGAAAGTCAGGTAAAAATGTTCCACTTAATACGTTCTACTGTTGTAGTTGTCAGTTATATTTAATACCACCCATTTGCTCTATTCTCTCTTCTATTCATATTCTTAATGTCGGTCTGTCTCCCTCCTCCCCCGTCTTTCCAGGCCAACTTCTTTGATGAGTACCAGATGGAGGGCGTGTCCGCCGAGGCCAATGAGATTTGTCTGGAGGTGATGCCAGAGAACCTGTCCAGAGCCCTGAAGACGGTCCAGAACGCCAAGGGCGTCAAGGTCAAACTGACCAAGAAACACTGTCCCTGCCTCACCATCGCTGCTGAACTGGTGAGACCGCGACACCGCCCGTCTGTCCCTGTACGGTAAACCTTCAGTTCATTTCAGTCGGTCACAGAAGATAAATGACCCTGATGAAGGCGGCCGTGTCACAACAAGGGGACATATTTGTTACTGATTGGACCAGAGGGGGGACAGTACCACTTGTGGGGGACGACATGTTTACTGTTGCCTTGTATTTCTATCTCTGTATCCTTCTCATTGAGCTATCCTCTTCCTCATCCATCCCTCCTCCGTCTCTCCTCTTCCTCCTCCGCCCCTCCTCTTCCTCCATCCGTCTCTCCTCTTCAGCCCACTCTGTCCAGCGTCAGTCGAGTCGTCACTCACGACATCCCAGTGGACGTCATCCCCAGAAGACTGTGGCACGAATTCAAAGAGCCCAGCATGCCCGACTTCGACGTAAGAGACGCCACTCTGTAACGATACGGGCACCGTCTCCAAATACTGAACAGGAAAGAAGAGACATCCATGTTTTATTATGTTCAGGTTTTAAGGATCGAATCATTCCCATTGTTTAAGGAGTTTTAGTACTAGCCTTCCAAGTTAAGGTAAAACCGAGTGACTGTCAGACTAAAGATAATGTCTTTCCTCGCAGGTCAGTATATATCTGCCTCCTCTGAAGACCATGAAGAACGTCGTGGACAGAATGAAGAACCTCTCCAACTTCCTGGTAGGATTACGTCCTCCAGACACACTGGAAGAGTCTTAAATTATCTACATTTAAGTACATACAAAGCATTAACTGTCTTAAATAAAGTAAGAACAGGTCTTAATGTTTTCACCATGTTACACTGCTCACTTATAGATTCAGAGCTTTCATCGGCTGTGTTCAGTTGGAAATAGTTTTTGGCAGCTTTTTGTTTCTTTATGTTTGGTTGTTAAATTGGTCTAAAATCTTAAACGTGGCTTCCTGAAACCTGCAGATACCCAGACGTGATACGTTAATAAGCTAATTTAAAGCTTTGGTTTGTTAGACGTATAATAAAGTGTGTGTGTGTGTGTGTATCAGGTAGTGGAGGCCAACCTGAACGGAGAGATGAACCTGAAGATCGAGACAGACCTGGTTTCTGTCACCACTCACTTCAAAGACCTGGGAAACCCTCCCTGGGGTAAAGACCAGACCGCTGTAGACCAGACTACTGTAGAACAGACCACTGTAGAACAGACTGCTGTAGACCAGACCGCTGTAGACCAGACTACTGTAGACCAGACCGCTGTAGACCAGACCGCTGTAGACCAGACTGTTATTTACCTTTATTTATGCATTCACACAGTCCCACACAATACTGATAACAGTTTAGATCTGCAGCCATTTTCTGATGGCCATCATTTTCCTCATTACTTCTCTACTTTGTCCCTTCTATCTTCCCTCCCTCCCTCCTTCTCTGCTTCTTTCTTCCTTCCTATCTTCCTTTTCCTCTCCCCCTTTTCTTCCACCTTTTCCCCCCATCCTTCTCTCCCACCCTCCCTGCCTCCAATCAACACTCCTCCTTTTTCTCCCTTCCCTCCATCTCTCCATCCCTCCCTCCCTCCAGGTGACGATGCTTCCCAGGATGGGGGTCGGTCTCAGAGCAGAGACCCGGAGTCCATGGCCAAGGCCAGGGTGGACATCAGGAAGCTGCAGCAGTTCCTCATGGGACAGCAGGTCAACCCCAGCAAGGCCATGTGCAGTAAGTCGAGCCGTACATCTCCAGCTGGAATGCACCGACACCTCATACTGGGTTTTTTCTTGACTGTTTAGACTTCTATCATTTAGAATGTAAGAAATACCTTCTTTGTGCATTTAAAAGCTACGTTTCGATTCAAGTCATCACGCCCACACCGCGTCTGTCCCCCCTGTATATATGTGTGTATATGTATTTGATGACGATTGGTGGACAGGAGGATGTACACTATTACGCAACCCTGTTGCATATCCCACATGCAAGTCTTCCTGAACCGTTATCGCTCAGGGGCGAAGCTTTAGCTCAGTCAATAAAAAGGTAATATTTTGTATAGTTTGCTCTGCTGGTGTTATTCAGAGCGATTCATCATAACTGCAGTTCAAATCAATGGTTTGATTCCAAAACCATTTTGGGAAAAATTGTTATATATATAGCGTATTTCAATATTTCAAAATCAGAGGATTCTATCTTTAAAACTATTTTGTAAGTAAAGGTGTTAAGATGACTCCCAACTTTAGTTACCCATAATTACTGTACTTTAATACCAGCCATCATTTAGTCAGAGGAGGTGTCAATGTTTTCAAATGGTGGATATCTTAGAATAAAACCAGGTACATGTACTTTAAGTACTTCTTGTATTGTTGCCTGATCGTCCCACTAGATGGCGCTAGTGCATCATGAATTAAAGCCCTTCTCCTTCAGTGGTTTGGTTTTTCCCAACGGTAGGCCAGTGTGGATAAGAGATGCAGAAGGAATACTTTTGGCCATAGTTTTTGGTTAGAGAAATGTCAATCTAAATTATGCTAAGAAATTAAATGGGACCTCACATACAGTGCAACTGTAGACTTAAACATATCACTACATATATATACTTTCCATATTTTAATTATTGCTCTTATAGCGGTTAAGGTCTTATTTAGGATTGGCAGTTTAGTAACCTTCATCAAATCAAATCAATAAAGTTGATCACCATTCAATATCTCTAAAATATAGAGGATCCAGTCTGAACGAGTCAACCAACCAAAGACTTAAAACTTACTATCCTTTAAAAAGTAACAAATTCCTTATTGTGTTTATAAGAACGTGTCAAATATTTCACGACCTCTTCCCCTCTTCCCCCAGATATCGTCCACAAGAGGATCATCCACCTGATCCTGCTCCATGAAGACGTGTCCCTCCAGTACTTCATCCCCGCTGTGGCTTAAGAGACGCCACCGTCCAACGCAGAGAAGTTAGTTTCTTTAACTGTCGGGTCGGGGGAAACGAAACGGGCCGTGAACCGGTTTCTGGTGTTTCCCCACATGGCGAGAGGATGTGTTCTTTAATCTGGGACCCAGAGTGAGACAAACCCACTAGATCTGGGACCCTGTCAGTCGCTTCACTCTGGACCTGATATTAGTTTGTGGTTCCAGTCCTCATGGTAAACCCCAGGAAGACTTTCACTGACTTGTATCTGTGTTGTCAGTAATCACTGTTTATATATATATTTATGTGCCAAGTTAGCCCTATCGCTCTATGCTGCATCTACTGTATGGTGGATGTGTTACTATGTGCTACTCCAGTGATGTAGATCAAATGATTTTGAACAATATTTTTTATATAAAAATTCTACTACTTACAAAGTGTTTTTTTCTAAAGGAGAAAAACGACTCCTGAAAGTGTCAGGCTTACAGCAAATCATCAGTTTATTTCCTGCACATTTAATAGCAAATAAAAGCATCAGCTTGAATCGATGAATTTGACAGCCCCGACGACATTTTGAAAAAAACAACCTCCAATGATCTTGGCTCTGTGTGGTTCTACAAGCGGAGACCAGGGGCCGTATTCACAAAGAATCTTATCTTACCACTAGGAGGACTCCTAAAACCTATTAGCTAGGAGTCCTAGCTTAGGACCTATTCACAAAGCTGCTAAGACAAACTCCTAGTAAGGAAGTCGGAGAACTCTTAAGCCAAAAACCTAGGACTCCTAACGTTAGGAGTGACACGGCCATTATTTTTAGGAGTTACTCCTAAATCGGCGAGTTAGGACCAACTCTTAGCCTTAAGATTCTTTGTGAATACCGGCCCAGACTCCCAGCTGCTGTAGGTATACTAGTGGTATCATGAGCCCTGTGCAGAAACCTCAGCCGTGGACAAAAAGAGTGGAGCCGTAATGGATGCCACTGCAAACTCCCATGTCCATACTTTAGGTCAGTGACTCCGAGGCTGGTTGTACACAGGACCTTTGTGTGCCACTGAATCCCAAAACATTCTACGGGCCCGGCTTAGCAGTACAATTGTAAACCAATGTTCCAGGCCTGGAGAATAAATCAATGACGTCCGCTAGTGGTCAAATGAATGAACCAGTATATAAAACCCCGTTAAGCCCATTCTGTCACTCAGGAATAAATTAGCTTGGTTTTGCTCTCAGGTCAGCGTCCCATCAGCCAGTATCTACACCAGTGCTTCAGACAGTTCAACAGCCCACGACTCACTACTTGGTCAATTCTTTTTTTCTGACGTCAGCCGAGACAACGATGCAGAGGGGACAACTTTACAATAGAATTACAAACAGAAATGTAGAAAACAGGCACACACCGAGGGCTAGAAGAGGAAGAGGACAACAGTTTGTGGTCGTTCGCCTCGGGTTTGCGTCGCCCTTTGTTCAGCCTGGCTGCCGGCGAGGTGGCCGAGGGAGGGAGGGAGGGACCGCTGCAGTGCACTTCAGACTGATGGGCCCCAAAACCTAGTTCAATATTCACGGTAATCCCATGGCATTTTCCTTTCCATCTTCAACCAATATGGTGCATTGCATCTGTCATTATAGCGCTGGTAAACGTTGGGATACTATGAATACATTCCCCAGAGCGTGTGTGCACTCAAGAGTAGGACTAAAGTTTAGGGTCTAGGGGTTAAAGGGCAGGCGTACAACCAAGACAGTGTACTATTGTCGAGTTGTCCCCCTTTTATGTACCTTCAGTCCATTCCCGTCCACAGACCCGACAGCGCATGGCTGGGTGAAAGCAACTGGGTGTAGACTCAAGAG
>OMLI01056302.1:2139-15749 GCA_900302605.1 Rondeletia loricata
ATTTCCTAATGCCTGGTCTTTGCCTTAACCTTGTAAAATGAGATGACAGGTCCTAAAGCGGAGACTTGTAATTGCAACCATTTAAAAAAAAAGGGGGGCAAAAACACCCATGGTTGAGAAAATTATGCCGCTTAAGGATTGCCATTGCCCAGTGGGACTGGCGAGGTGCTGAGCAAATGAGTAAGCGTGCATAATTATAGCATGGCTGATTGTGTCTAAATAAATAACATGAATTTATTTATAAATAAGGGTTTACATGGCACATGCTTTATTTATTTTTTAAGGCAATAGATTCCTCATTAGAAGCAGAGGTTTTGCACATGCAGAGCACAGCCTAGTGTCGCAGGATCATTTCCATCCAATAAATCACACATTTCAAAAATATTTATCCATGAGAAAAAAGGAAAGAAAAATATTGTATGCATTTTGAAAAAGAAGCTGTCAAATTTTGAGGCATGCACCTTGCACATAATGTCTTAATACATTTGGACACATGCAAATTACTTTGATAATGTCATTAGCATATTTATTTTATTTGTTTAACCAACATCAGTGCTTTTAAGATTCCTTTACACAGCTTACAACACAATTAGAAAGCCACTGTAAAGGCTTCATGCTCATGCAGTTTGTGTTAGGGGAAAAAAAACGAGCATTTTTGATGAGCCAACTGCAACATTATTCAGTGGGCTAAAACCATGCATATGTAGCCTGTAATACAGCAGACCCTACACAATAAAAACAACAATAATAATAATAATAATAATAATTTAATAGTTTTCCATGGTTTTTATTTAACTATGGGGGGGGAAATATAAAAAAATTAAAAATGCCCTCTGCACATGACCTGGCATAGCAAATGTCCTTTTTTAAGGCATTGAGGTGGGAACCAATCCCAGTCCTACCAGTGCTAGCATGCTAACTACTGTACATGCCAAACACACAGGCACAGTGCTGCGCGCGGGCATGTACAGTTCAGGGACAGTTGCAAAACTCGGATGTAAATTTTTATCGGCTACACTTGTGGGTGACAACAGTGCGTGTCTGGGTTACTTCGTGTCTACTTGGCGTCTGTGTCCGTGTGTGTGTGTGTGTGTACATACAGATAAATAAATGAACTTACTGTGCGTGCTGTTGGAGAAAGTGATCCATTGGGAAGGTAGGGGCTTGTGAGATCGGGGATCATTATAAACGGATAGCCCGGGTACGGTGGGCTCTTGAACAGCCCTCCATCTTGCCTTTTCGCAGCTAACATGGCGGGGGGGGGGAAGAAGAAAACTTTTTTTATAAGAGCCTTGAAAACTTTGTGTATGTGTGTGTGTAAATGCATTTGAGAAATACTGCAGAGGAGAGCCTCCTCGCTGGGCGTATATAACGCCATCGTGCAACGACAACAACAAAAAAGACTCAAGACTGGAACAATAAATCAGAAACTCACCCTCCTCTAAACTTTCTCTTGTTTTGTCTCTGAAAGCTTCAGATCTAGGCGGAGGCCGTCTTTCCGCCTTGAAATGCAATGAAACACAGGGATTGCGTTAAAGTTAACACACCGGACGAGGGTAATAACTTTCCTCCAAGTCTATCAATGTTTACGCAGAGAGTTAAAATGTAGGCCTGACCTAACAGGAGCGATCCCGGTTTCAAGCTGCCACTTACCTCCGAGTCCGACGAGCTGTTTTGATTCGTTTCCGATTCGTTTACAAGCGAAGATTTGACATCTGCTAAATCCCTTTCTGCCGAGGAGTTCTCCGAAATCTTCTCCTCCTGCTCCCCTTCGTCTTTGAAGGAAATCATTTCATCGTTTGCGCCCAGATCGTCCCCTCCACCGCCGTTCAGCTGCGGCATTTTTCCCGAGCGAAAGATTTGTTGTGGGGCAAAACACAAAGTTTTAAACCCTTGATCTCGGCGATCTAGAAAATCCGACTTTAAGTTTACGGTCTGTGTTGGCGTTTTCCAAAAGCTGGCGGTCGGTAGAAAACTCAAAAAAGAAGGGAATCTTGGCAGAAACAGGAAGCCGGAGAGGAGCCGCGCCGCTCGGATTGAGTGAGTTGAAGTTGGTCGGAGTGGTTTTCAGTTCAAAGGCGGCGCTGATTGACAGATAGAGAGGGATGGAAATAGAGAGAGTCTGGATTCGGGATTATTGACAGGGAGAAACACACAAGAAACTAATGAGATTCAAACAGGGAGGGACTTGAAGTGACGTTTTCATAAATAGGAGGTTAAAAAAAAAAAGAGAGAGAGAGAGAGAGACAGAGAGAGAGAGGAAGCCGGCGGACGACTGCAGTGGAAAGCATGTGAGGAGGAAGAAGGCAGTTTGGGAGCAGGACAGTGATGGTAAAATAGGAGGAAGATAGGAGTTGCTTGCAAATGTGGATTAAACGCAGATATGGGCGGTCTCCCGGTGAAGACATGAAAAGAGGGCACTTCCTTACTCCTTCACTGCTCCAGTCCCGACCAGGCATCGCACTGGGGCCAAAAGTTACAATGCTTTGTAATATAGCCTGGAATAAACTTGAATTAGATGAGTTTTTCTTCTCACCTACTGTGGTATTTTTTCCCCCTCCTTTCTAAATAGTCCAGGCCTATCAAAGCAGAATAAAAGCCTATCTCGTTTTCCTATTTTCTCTGCTTTGATCTATTTTTTATTATATTGGATGATATTTTCTTAGATGTATTTTTTGGGATGGGGTGTGTTATGGCACTCTGCTTGCGTGACAGGTGTGATGTCCTATGGGAATAACCTGAATTCCTCACTGGCAGCAAAGCCTTGGCTGTTTTTTTTTTTAAATCTCCTCTCCTCTGCGCAGCTACACAGGACACAAATAACTGATGCACATCTGCATGGTCCAACTCTATACCTTTTTTCATATAGAAACATAGCCTAAAGAGCTATGTTGGCCTGTCAGAGACTCATGTAAGCTACTGTGGGCTACACTCAGTAGAAAAAGGTGTTGAGTAAACATAATTTGGCCATATAAGAGAATGAGAAATGCCCTACCTATATGTCTGCAAAACATGTTTTTGTTTTTGTTGCCTATTTGTTCATTTTAAACACACTCATAAGCTTTTTTTTTTATGAATGTCAATGGGACAAATTGTATTTTGGACTTTCTGTGTTCCAATCAATTAACAATGAATATTAATGTGGCTTTAGCTAGATTAACCTAAAAAAATATGGAACAATAAATGATTTTATCAAGTATTTTACTGTTTCCTATTAATAAAAGCATGTTCGTAAGGGATTTTTAATAAACATAAAATAAAAAGCTGTTGATACCCAGCTGACATTCATGGGAAAAAAGACCCTGAAGCCTGCTTCTGCTGTACAAGGGGACTGTGTGTGTGTGTGTGTGTGTGTGTGTGTGTGTGTGTGTGTTGGTGATGAGCTCAGCACCAGTGATTCACTGGCCTTATCTCGTCAGCCCGGGAAATGCAGTTTCTATTATAGCCAGCATTTGATGGAGCAATCTAAAAATCAACAATGAATTTCAAATGTTACTCCAAGAAATACAGTCAAAACATACATCCAGGTGATACTTATGCTGTGTTGCAACATGGCTGATTCCTTTCAAGCAGGTATTGAGCAACTGAAAAATAATTCACTATTATTTCAGGCAAAACAGGCCGTAATTACAGTGTTACTAATAAAGAAATCTGGTTTTTAAAATGTGATAGTGCAATTAGAGGCATAGATACAAACATTATGATAATGATTCCCCTGTATCTCCTCTCAGCACTGTCGTCAAATAGCAGCGATGAGGGATTATGTGCACTGTGAGGCGCAGATAAGCATTGTGAATCTGCCTATCAACACACCTTAGACTAGGCAATAGTGTGAAAGCACACCAATTCCGCTCAACGATTACTGATCTGGTTTAGCTGGAAAGCAATAACAGTGTTAGGGAGCAGGGAGGAAGGGAAAAAGGGTCGCCGTCTGTGGTTCCCTCTCATCCAGTGTGTCTGTGTTTAGGCAGCCAGTGGAAGAAGAGGCACCCTGCCGCTCGTGGGCCCTCCAAACCTGAGCCCACACAGACCAGACCAAAGCAGAGGAGCTCCAAGGCCGGCCTCTCCCCGGATCGCCTCAGCAGGTACCTGAGAGTTGACTGGGGGTTGGCAGCGTGTTATCATGCCTACACCTGCTTCTGATGCCGTCCTACTGATTCTAATCTACAGGACCCTGATGATAGGCGGCGTTGTCGATGCTCTGGATGATGGAGTAGCATGCACAGGTTTTTGTTGGTGTTATTTAGGTCGGTTTTGTTGTGGGTTTTCACGTCCAGTTGGGCTCCACCTTGTCGTTTGTTGCACAGCTGTGGATTGCGATCCATTGAGCAACGTGAGTAAAAGGCCTCTTATCTGTGCACTTCCATCTCAAAGCGAGGAAGTCAGAGGCATCAGTAGCCTGTGATCATCAGGCTTCAGCTCTGCGCTGTAGTCTTCCTGAGCCTTCATCAGCCCAAATATAAAACACATACAGTGAGTTTGACCTCAGCAACTTTGAATATCAACTTTCTCCATAAGCTTATGAGTTTCAGCTAATAAAAACAGAGTCAAGTCGATAACCTGACTACAGGTTCTTTCAATGATCCAGGGGTGTCACAGCCACGCCATATTTCTAGGGCATACACCATATTTTCATATTTCACATCATATTGTGTCACCTGACTGACAGCCATATTGTGATTCTTGTGCTCTGTATGTTACTGGGACCTTTGAAAACGACTGATTCTAAGTATACCCAGTACATTTTTGCATACAGCACTGACTCCTACGTGTGCTTGTTGCCTCCCGAACGCCTGATTTTTTTCATGCTAATGCTATATATGGCATACACAAACCATCGCAGTGATGAAGAATAGTATGGTATGATCATATAAACTCATTTAAATGTTTTTTTTGGGGGGGAAGGCAAGAATTACATGCTGTAGAGAAGATGTACCGATTTATTTTGCTTTTTTAAGATATGCTAATAAAACCTGCTTTGTACATTTCTGGACATTTTAGGATTGCACTCTTACAGGTTTTTACTCAGTAGACATTTTAGCTTTGAATATTCATAATTTTTTTGGTCATTTATGCCCAACAGAAATGCAGAGAAATCTCAAAATGCAAAGGTTTCTAGGGACATAATTCCTTCTAATGTTGACTTGATCGCTTATCAGTCAGTCCGTTGTCAATAATCAGTGTTTGAATATGCGGAGTGCCTACAGCTTGTATAAAGAAGGTTGAGGCTGTAATGTCCTCTGAATCTCACAGCACTTATGTTTATGTTTGTGGGCTCTACAATTTAAAAATGAAAGAGAGCAAATTGAAGACGTACAGTATAATGACAGTAACATTTACGTAGTCTTAACCTGGGTGATGTCCCACATCTTACCTAGCTGTCAGTTTATTCATACAGTACAAATGAGGACACAGTCAAAGGAGTGAAAAAGAACCATTCTGTTTCAGTGATCAATATCTTGGTATTCATTTGTCCATCCTTACAAAATTATAATTTGACTTTAAGGTCTGTTGATATGACATCATTTTTGAGTGAACATATTTATTTGATTGAATATGTCACACAGGTGTTTTAGAGCATGAAACTGCTCTGATATAAGATAAGGATGTGAAGAGATAGGTGTATTAATTGGACTTCACCGGTGTCCCTCCCCTCTGCCAGATCCATGGAGTCACTGTATTAAAGCTGTGTTTGAAGAAAAAAAATAAAACTGCCTATGTCTTATGATGAAACTAAGGGAACTGGGCTCCCTAGGATAATTTAAAATGCTTGTTAAAGAACTGAAATCCCTGACTTCCCTGACCTTCACTGAATGTTGGGTAATTTTTGTTTTGCAGTTTTCATTCTATTGTTGTTCCGACAGTATATGGTCCAATGCTGGTTTCTCTACTACTCTTATCTCTCTGGAAAAAGATACATAACCTTTCAGGGAATACCTGGTTAAATAAATGCTAAATAAATAATCAAAGAGTTTAGAAATCCTCATATAGAATTCCATAGCAACTGACTAAACTACTTAGAGAAATCAGCTAGTATTCTTTAAGACTCTATTGTTTCATCTTGAGCAAGGAAGGTAGCACCAGCACACAGTTCACATCTAAGTTTGTTTATCAGTTAATTACCCATCATGCATCCATGTTCCCAACCATACCAGCTAAAAGGTCTCTCGTTCCTGATTAACATATCATGGGTGGAAGGTTTTCTCTTGTTTTCCTAGCAACATGCTTGCTTAATGGTAACTGTGGCTTGATTCATACTAGTGCACTGTGATGAAGTTTGTTCACTATAATAAGTGAAACTTTTGTTGCATTTACTCAATTGCAAATTTCCGCTATTGTTGGAAGAGATGCTGTTGAACATTTTGGCATCTGTTTGCAGTGCAGTTCAGATGAACTCTGTCACAGGGATAATGCTGTGGTTAGCCATGATTACATGTATGCTAATGGTTCTCATCCTTTTGCAGTGGACTGGAATGGAGAAATAGATTTCTGATTTACCTGATTATGCAAAGGCTGTGTCATGATGTATATTACGCATTAGAGTAAAAGCAAATATCGAGCTTGTGCTTGTGTTTTTGTTGAAATGGTTCGTTCTGTTTTCTTGAATAGCCCACTTATTACTGTGCATGTTAAATTCAGCACATCACTTCTGTGCATACGTATTTTAATTATTCTGTGCAAATCATTGCTCAGTCACTGCTTGCTTGGGTTTTACGTTCTATACATCAAAACTTGGCAAATGATGAGAAAAAAATAATAATCATGATACACACGTTTAGAGAAAATGAGCTTCTTTGCTCCCCATCTACTCCATCAGCATTCTAATCATTTGAAACATTAGAACAATACATTTGAATGAGCATAATAAAGACTTTGTGTGTGTGCAGGTATTGTATTTAGAACTCCATTGACCTTTCCTTTAGAAAAACTACTGAAAAAGCCACAGGGGCTGATGGTGATATATAATTTTCACAGATGGAAATATAAAATGCATTGTTGTCAATGAAGACTAAGGTCCACTCTGTCTTTTGCATCTGTATATCTATGAATAATCCTCATAGTAAATGCAGCAAACACACAATTTCTTTAGAAAATGTGCTGTTTACAATCCGCTACACGAATATACAACTAAGACAGAGGAGGAGGAGAATGATACAGAGCGATGAAGAGTGAGCCACACTGGCCTGTTAGTCTGCACTTATCTAAAATCAATATTACTACCCTGACGCAATTCTACTAATATAAGAAACATTCAGTTCAACAGTCAGCTAGATTAGAAGCGTATGAATCAATAATCAAAAGGGATCAAATCCGTCCTCAGCAGTATATAGAGCCTCATTTTCTTCTGGAAGAATCCCAGAAGTGGGGTCAGGAGTTTTCTTGTGCTAGGAACAGGTCGGACACCCGTGATTAATGGAGACACGCTGCTTTTCATATCTCTGTAGGTATTGGCCTCAAGCGGGAGCTGACTGTCTCCAGAACTCATCCAGCCTCGTGAAAAAACAAACAAAACAAAACGCAGCATCGTGGGAACCGTATTAGGCCAACTAAGTGAGCTGTCTCCCCTCGCCTCCAAAACAAACAGGCAAGCGCTTTTCAGAAATGGACGCGACAGTCATTAATCAGAGTCCCAGGCAGGTCCTGAACTCTCTAAACATGGAATCCACCTGAGAGACAGGGTAACCTACAGTATGTACTCGGCTGCTCCGGATCTGTGGTCCGTGGCCTCGCTGGCCGAGACCCGCACGCCGTTCCACCTGTCCGTCACGGCAGCATCTCGCGGGGAGAGGCGAGCCAAGCCACTGCTGACTGGGAAATGTTAGTTAAAGGTCATACACGCCAGCGGGTTGGTGGTTTGCATCATATTTTCACACTGGCTTTACAATGAATGCGTCAGTTGTCAAACAGCCAATGGGAGTTTTGTACACTCGATTGGGAGGGTAGATGTTATGGTTTTTACTGGACTGTGCTTACCATTTAGTTCTCTGGACACGGTTCATCTGCAATGCAATGCGGAGTCCAGTTATCCTACTGTGCGCCCACGTGACTGAGCTTGATGTTGATTTCATCACCACATATCACACAGGAAATCACTGACAATCTGTGTAATTAAACCAGAAGTGGACTCATGGATAGATAAACCCCCAAGGGTGTTCTTCATAAGAGCATGGGCCCTTGTGAAGAGATGGATGTAAGCTCTTTCTATATGTTGCTGCTTCCAGCCACGATGGCAAGATCCTGACACATTTGAGAAATTCAGCTGTCAACTGTTGAGCCACCACAACAGTTGTCAGAGAACCAATCCCTTTGTCCGATTTCATCTCTTGACTTTTGTCTTTTTGAACCTTTGACAAGCCAAACAAACGATGAAGTCAAAAGGAGATGCACAGGACAAGTGTAGAGAAAGCGCCGCGGTTTCCTGTCGACTGCTGCTTTGTGTTGTAGGAGCAAAAGGAACTTTCCCTTTCAATGACGGTCTTGTGAGTGGGACCCTCCACCTCTCTGGGCTTATAGGAGGGAGAAACCCATTCGGATTGTGCGTTAAGAGACTGGGAGCATCTCATAGAAGTCACTTCCTCGATGGCAAACAGGAAACAGGAGGCCTTATTGTGAGAGAAGAAGAAAAAGCAGAAGAAAGGGGAGGAACAATGTCTTCTTCTTCACATTCATGAGAATGGGACCATAATTAAAAGCACGCTGAGGGCAGTTTGACCTCTTTGGGCCTGAATGAAGAGTAATCATGTGTGTGTTGTGCATGTTGGTGTCTGTGTGTGACTGTGTGTGAGTATGGTGGTGTGTATGTGTGTTTGAGTCTGCATGAAGGTGGGCTGATATAAAATGTCATGCGTATTCATTTAGAGCCTTACCGAGGACTCTTTTCATATTAGCTGCACTTTCTCCACTGCCTATAACTTAAGGTTCTTAATTATCTCATCATCTCTATAGAAAATCAAGAAACAGTCAAATCGTGATATCAAATCTAAGAAATTAAAGCCTTATAAAACATACAGCAAGTGCTATTTCTGTTTTTTCCCATTTGAACTTGACACTACTGTTCGTTTGTTGAGTTGTAAAGTAGTGGCTGTTTTTCTTCCAACGCTGTAAGTTCTTGGAAAAGCTTTAGTGGGGAGAAACAATTGCATCTTTAACGCCGTACATGCACACACATTAATGACCGACACAATGGAGCCGTGACCTTGAGTGAAATGAGTTGCCTCTCAATACAAATCAGAGCTACGCCGTGTTCATTTGGCTATGTTTTCATTAACAGAGAGGCAGGTGGGCACATGCACCTAGAGGAATGAGAAAGCAGGGTCTATGTTCTTTGTACAATAGGGGCCAATAGAAACCTGAATATTGTCCAAGGTAAAGTTGTGAGCAGGTTATGATGCGAAGCCTTATATCTCTGCAGTCACATGTTGTTGTCATTGTCTCCCGATAAACAGAATAGAATTAGTCCAAAAGGGCAAAAGCATGTAGATCTTATATTCACCAGATTGTGAAGTATGACCACTTCTATAAACCATGGAAATTATTTATATTACTTTTATAAAATGTTGCCTTTATTAGATAGTATACAGTTGAGAGTGACAGTAAAGATGAGAGAGGGGGTGAGGGGCATTTGACAAAGGTTGTGAGGCGGTTTTGAACCCATGATAGCATCAGTACATGATATAATACTATTTAATATGATAATAATAAACAGGGAGGACAACAAAATATACAAAACCACATGTTATGTACCGTAATTTCTCTGTTTGGTGATATATCGCTCTTTGTTTTCAATATGATACTGTATACTGTACTGAATATATGATGCGTACTGTATGCTTACAGCTCTGCTTACAGGTCTGTTGGCCTTTTGTTTTCACGATTGCCTGCGATGGTGCGATGTGAGTGTGTGAAGTTTAAGGGCATAGTTAGTTCAAATATTGATTTACCTCTGAAGTATCCCTTTTTCCTAAAAATTGATCTCAGAATCGTTCGTAATCACACGGATAGTTCAATGTTAGGTAGATCAGATATGCCGTGGACACACACACACACACACACACACACACACACACACACACACACACACACACACACACACACACACACACACACACACACACACACACACACCAATAAGGCCCCTGAGCTCCAAGCCTCAGCCTCAACTGGAGTTTTTGGCAGCACCCCTCATGGTCTTCTACCCAGGATGCTAATTGAGAAATTAATGCAGAAAAATCAATTGGCCTCAAGTTTTGTGTCCAATATATTCCTGAAGGCTTCAAGCAAGCAGCAATCAATGCTTTCCACATGGGTGGCTCCAAAGCTCCTCACTCTTTTGTTTATGTGTTCGTAGCTGGAGGATTTCGATGTATGAATTTCAATGAAACAAACATTAATGAATTCTCCACCTTCGTATATTCTGGGGCATGAAATGATGTCTTTGGTCGCCACTTAGTTATCACTTAACGCTAGAACGCTCTCCAAGTATTGGGACACGTTGTGTGGAAATGCTGCCCTTACCGGCAACACTTTTGAGCTCGCCTTATTTACACTTCAAAATGGGGATCTTTTAACATTCTGTGATCCTCCGCTGCATTGTTCACGGATGAATCGGCGTGTTTTGTGCATCCCCCTTGCCTGGAGGACATCAGCTTATTTAGGGCCATTTTAAAGCTGCGCACATCATCATCAGTTCAATGAAAAAGCAGCCTTGAATTCCCTTTGACACAATTGTCTTTTTCCAGCACTCGAACAGCGTGGGTGTGCGTCACTTCAGGACCCAGACGAATCAAGGCAAAAGGCAAAATGGAGAAAAAAAGGCTGTAAGAGAAAGATGTGTGGCTGAACCCTTTAACTAAGCCACAGTGACGTATTTTAACAGTTCTACCGCGACCACAACTGCATTTTCCTGTTGTTCTTTGTGTCAAAATCGCAATGCGAATAAAACGGACATTCGCATGCATGGGGAAAACGAGCGCCATGTTCTTCTTTGTGTTCGTTAACCACCTTCCAAATTCATCATAAGCCCAGAGATCAGATCACAGTAATATTTGATCAATATTAATAAGGATAGGCAAACTCCTCCAGTAATTACCACAGTCTCTGGGCTTTGATTTCGACCATTACTTACGCCTCTGCATCTTTAGATTAAAAAAAGCGACCCCCTTTTATTTCATAACATTAAATCCCGACATGCATCTTCTAAAAGCTCTAATAAGACAAAGATAAGATTTGCATCCCCATACAAGTGTCTTTTTCAATTGATTATGAAGCCGCCATTGATGTGCGAGAAATTGATGTTTTCCTCTGTTCTTAAGGGCGGCTAATAGAAGGGGCGGGCTTCGAGGAGGAGACTTTGCTACTTTGATCTTCAATCAGTAAAAAATCCCACTTCTTCTTTGTCAGACTATATTTGGTAAATAACAGTGACAATCTGCAGGGCCGGGAAATGGAGAGAAGGGGAGAGGGAGAGGGAGAGACGCGGTGAGAGAGGTAGAGAGATTGCTAGTGGGAGAGAGATAGAGGGAGAGAGGACAGCAAGAGGAAATGATTTCACTTGTTAAATTTAGGCTGTTGAAAAAGTGAGTGAATGGCAGCATAAGACTTTAACACGGCTCTCCCAGAAACTAAGTATGACGTGATTCAGTCAGAAGAAATTCGGACAACAACCACGACAACCGGAATAACCGAAGCCCATTTGGCGCTGTCGACTTACGCCGATGACGGGAAATATTTCTTACCTTGTTTATTTTGGGCGAATCGAATTTCACACAACTGCCCCCCATGTTTGTGTGAGTGACATCACGTTGTGGCACACACAGGAGGCTTCTAATTAAGCCCCTATGAAAAACAACAGGTGGATGTGAGAAAAGCAATAAATCATTCAACCAATATGGCTGCCAACAGCGGTAAAGAGGGAACCAAGTGGCAAGGACTGTCCTTCCTCATCCTGTGCGTTCCTGTTGTTTCTTACTTCTACATGTAGGCAAAGAGGAAGTGGTCGAGCGCTCTGCCTCATGGACATGCGCTCTTCACAGATGCATAAGACGTTGTTTACATCCCACACACATTTTTATCATTTCTGTCTGGCATTTTGTGGGTCAAATTCGCAGTGATGTTGCCCATGTCTGTGTGGCTAATGGACACGGCAGCAAACAGAAGACCTATGGGATGACAAAACTATCCCTGCATGCACGGGCTATCGGATATATCGGAAAAACTAATTTGCTACTTGGAATTTTTATATGAACGCCATTCAAAGTCGGATGATGATGTCGGAAAGTCTTCGAGAATTTTGCCACTTTTCGAGTTATGACGCAATGATAACCTTTAAAGACACAATGAAACGGCATTTTGGGAGCATGTTGCTTCCTTAATGTGATGTATTTCCTGTTGAAACAGGATATTGGTTGGGGCGGGGCATAATGCAGGGAGGGATCATTCAAAAGTGTAAACCAATGGGATATCAGTTAGGAAGAGAAACTGTTTTATTTGATGAAAGGGATGGAGGGGCGGGATTGTTCAAAAATCTGTGATGGTTTTATTAGTTGAAGTTTTATGCACGCCTCCTGGTACACGATGAGGTCACCACTGAAGATTTTCCATATTCCAGGAAGTAAAAGTAATGACATTTTGAAATAAAAGTACAAGAAAATATAATTTTTGTCATTTTTTTGTCATACATTCTCAAATAGGTGTATGGTATGATAGAATCAGCCAAAAATGCAAAAGTAATTTTTCTCATTTCAGTGTGACTTTAACCTTCTCAACATGGCAGGGAAATCAAGTTTTGTGTCAGTCTGCTGTAAGAAAACACTTTTATTACACGATTAGCCAGACTAACCACCATGACTCTTTAAAAGCAAAAAGCAGCCAAACCACATCACCCTTTCCAGGATGTCCATGTTTTTTTATCGTTTGTCTAACGGGTTTGATTTTTCAGACACGGAATGCAACGCTGTTTAACAGCTGACTTGGAAGTCCCGGATGTCGGACCTTCCCACCAGCACGTGAACGCGCAATGTTGCATGTAGTCTCTAGTTAACATAACAGATGTATGTGAGGAACACTGGACAAATCGCTGTGTCATTGGGTCATGAAAACCGGAACACTTGCGACAAACAAGCTTTAAGGAAAAGCTAAGTACATTTGCATATTGTTTTATGTCATTCAAAAGGTGAAAAAGGCCAGTGACAGTCATGAAGGGGACCAGTGAGGGGACAATATGGATGCATTCTTGATATACTATCAACAGGTGATGTTGACAGTACTGAGAAACAATTAGGCAATCGGAAATCGCTTTAATATATGTTGGATTAAAACAGAAAAACATTAAAAAATGAAGTGAATGATATAAAGATAAAGAGGGGACAAAGAAAGAGCTACATAAAAAAAAAAGAGGAATCAAATGGAGGAGAAATGAGAGAAGGATGGATAACAAAGGGTAGAGCGGATGAAAAAGAACACAGTTCAGTTAAAAGGGACATGAGACGGGAGGCGGGAGCCGAGATGGCGAGATGGGCTGACGGAGCTGGAGATGAAGCCAGGGAGAGAGGCGGCACAGTGGGAGGCTGTGGAGAGGCTAGGGGCAGGCTCCAGGCAGAGGAGAGGGCATG
>OMLI01056315.1:0-13475 GCA_900302605.1 Rondeletia loricata
GAAGCCATAAATTAAGTAGTATGGTAAGCAGGGTCCGAAATTAACACCTGCAGCTGGCGTACCACACTGTTGCACAGTAGGAGAGTGTGCTTTCGATGGTGCTGCGGTAGAAGTTTCTAAGCAGCTGCAGAGGTAAGTGGGCCTTTTTAAGCTTCCACAGGAAGCCCTTGGCTGATAAATAAGGGTCATCTGCCACACTGGCTGGTAATGAGAAGATAACATTTGAATGCCTCCATAATATAGTCTTTGGGCTTTGCCTGTTCTCAAACTTAGTCCCTGCTGATCTCGAACCGTGAGGCAATCAGATCAAAATGCTCTCTTCTAATGTTGAAGTCTGTTGCACTTAATCATGAACTACAATTTGACCCATTGTATAAGCGAGAGAGCAAGTTTTAAATGAACACACAGTATCTGGTTCTATACACGAAATAGCATTGAAAATGGGGTGGGGTGAAATATTTCTATGAAAAATGTGTATTATGTGTATAATGTGTATTATTAATGTATTATTTTGGCCATTAAAAAAATTTCTTGGCAGATACGTTTTTGTAGTTTACCAGCCTTTGGCAGGTTAATTAAAAGTTAATTTCAGACACTGACAAAGTATAAAATGCATTTAAATAGGACATACTTGTCTTGCAGTCACTGTCACGATAAACTTTCAGTATTACATTTTGCATACTTAACCGAAAATTGGAAAGCCTTAGAACAGTCATCTACGCCAAATCATTACGAGAGGCTGTTGGTGTGACAAGTGGTTGCCCTTCAGGAAATGACTATGACAAGACGCACACAGGCTTATGGTAACACAAACCACAACACTGCCACCAATAACAGGAGGGTTATTCATTACATTGCATTCTCAGCTATGGTACAATGAATAATAATAATACATTTCATTTATATAGCGCTTTTCAAGGTACTCAAAGACACTTTACAAAAAATACAAGGAATAAAACAACAGTATATAAGTTTAAAACAAGCAGAGAGATTACAACAATAGAAAAAAAAGTTGAATGGTAATTTGGGGCTTGTGTGGGTGAGTGTGTGTGTGTGTGTGTGTGTGTGTGTGTGTGTGTGTGTGTGTGTGTGTGTGTGTGTGTTCATGAGTGTGTGCATTTGTGTATATGTGTATGTTTAAATGAAAGTCTGCATCGTATACTGTACCTGGACGTAGGTAAGGAAATGAGGGTTGGTGTCCATCTGCCTGCGTGTGAACTCTAGAGTGTTCTCCTCTTCCCAACAGTACGGCAGATAGGAAGAGAAACGCTCATGGAACTAGGGGGAAAAAGGCAAATAATTAATGATCATATGAGTAACAGACAGAAACAAACCCATAACTGTATTCCTCATGTATCTGGCAGACAGTAAGCTGTTACCTGTAGACAACCAGCCTCTAACCTCATGGGGTCAAAGGGCTTGCCTGTCCTCCGGACTTCCTGTAACATGGGATATATCACCTCCTGCCAGAACAGGTGGTGGGCACTGAGGATGGAAGGAAGGTTGGAGAAAAGCAACTGGGGCGTCACCTGACAAAGAGGAAGAAGAAGAAGAAGATGAAAAAAGAGTGATTAAAACGGACTCCTCCGCCTGGTGTGACATTTTCCATGTTCTCAGTGGAAATCTTACAAATTCTGTTGTGCTGAATGTTCCATTTGCACTTGTGTATGTATACTGTATCCGCTAGAAAGGATGTTCTTAGTGTGTCAGTATGTCAGTGGTATGCAGAACAGTGGAAAATAGGCCTGCAGATCGTGTGTTGTGCTGTAGGTTTATACATTTCCAGTCTAGACTAGGTAATGCTACGCATGCACTGCAGACTGACCTCCAGGAGAAATCCATGCTGGTGCAGGTTGACAAGGGCTGCAATAACCAACTGTGAGAGACAAATACAGCTTTATTAAACTTCCTGTAGAATGCCCTGTTCTGATATATTTGACCATGCATATACCTTCAAAGGGCATAGAAAATCCTGCACCATGAAATTACTTTTTCTTTTTTTTATTGAATGACAAATAATGATGGAATTGTAAAGGAATTTTTGTTTTCATCTAATATTTGTTTTAATCAAATGGCAATTATTGTAGATTTTTCCTTTTTTTCCTTCTCTCTCATCCATTTTCATTATTTACATATTTAATTAATTACATGTAATGACAATTAAATATGTGGTCCTTTTTTTTTCTTATTATTTTGTCTTTTCTACTGTATGCAAAATATATGTGAAATACTTTTTTGTGTGTGAATTGAATATGGACCAATGACACAAAGTATATAAAAAAAGAAGATTTTGCAATCAGATTATAATTATTGTTCCTAGCTAAGCATTTTTATTAGCTGATGTTAATCAAAGACAATGACGGTGGGCAGAGAGTGATGTCTTACATCTTTGATGACTGTGAGCTTATTGATGTAGGTGAGCTCAGTGTGGACAAACTCCCACAGTGCCTCCTGTTGGTGTCTCTGGATCTTAGACATCGTCTGACCATGAAAACAGGATGGAGGAGGAGAAAGGGAAGAGAAGGAGACAGTTACTTATGGATGCTTCAAGAATAGCTATCTAACATAACTGTAAGAGCTGGAGAAGCCATTAAGAGGCCATATACCGAATGAGAGGGCACTATATCTGTCCAGTTCTTCTCCAGCGTGGTTCCGTGGATTTCCTCCTCCCACCTCCACTTTAGACTGACTGGCACAGGGTAGGCCTCCAGAGCCTGCTTCAACACATCCAGCTGACCCCGCTCCTGAAGGGTTGGAAAAGACAGAGTAGAGAAAGAGGGAGAGAGTGAGTGGAGAGAATGAGAAAGAGAGAGAGAGAGAGAGAGGGGGGGGGCAGAAACAGGAAGGCAGATGTAGGTAGGGAGGGAGACAAACAGAAATTAGAGAGAGAAAAAATGGAGTTTATAAAATGTGTTAACGTATCTCATATTCAGTACAATTTACAATTTTCAGTCACTGTGAATGGCCATACGTTCATTTAGAATTACGGCAACACTGCAGAACAGATAGGGCTGCAGTAGTTTCAGTTGTTTGCGTTGGCGGACGCTGCTACAGCATGTCTGTGTCTGTGCCTGTGCATGTCAGTATGTACTCAGATGTGCATGGGAGGAGAATACCTCAGGCACAGGGTTCTTGTCAGACACTCCCTGGCTGAACAGGACCTGTATCAGCGCAGCTCTGGGTTTGGCTCCCGCAGATGCTCCCTTACTCACAGTTGCAAAGTCTGTCACGACCTTCTGCTTTGTCCGCCTCTGGAGTGGGCAAATACAGTCAGACATTGTTTTATGTGGATTTCATATGGGCCAACCAGGGGATCAAGCCCATTTCAAAGACTACACCATAAACATTCCTGATACATAAGATAAGATGAAACTTGATCCCTAGTGGGGAAATTGGGCAATACTTAAATCTAGGCTGTGTTTATTTACCGGCAGACTCATTTGACATGTCTTGTGATTTACAGATGTCAAAAGAGAGCTGCGTTCTGTCTTGACATGATTTAACTGCTCGCTGTTTCTGTCCCATTCATGTGATCATTTACCTGATAGCCCAAAGTATTGAACTTGTGTTTGTCTGCTGACCCCCTGTGGTGGAGGATTATCTCTGCAGCTGGTGTTGTCCCATCAACAACCTCTGGCTCTTTGGTTTCGGTATCCTTCTGCCTCTCCCCCTCCCCTGCATCTCTCCCCTGCACTGCTGTTTCATCCATTGGCGATTCATTTCCCCCGCCATTGTTTTCATTTGGTGCTTTTGAGGAAAGGCTGAGAATAAGCACACAGGGTTACTCATTGCCAAAATAAGGCGTGTGAGCGCATGGAGTACAATGGTTTGTGACAAGGAAAGGCTTTAGGCTACAAGAGAGTATCCAGAGGCATGCTGGATAATGGAAGGACATTGTGTGCATTGTTATCATTTTATGCTGTTTATTTAGACATTCTTTCCAAAGCCGAGGCTAGATTAAAGCTAGGTAAACAAACCAATCGGCAACCAAAGAAAGAAAGCAGAACTGAAACAAACTATGGAACTAAAGTCCATATTTTCAGATGCTGCACACACACTAGAGTCCTATAGGCTATTCTAATCTAAACACAGTGAAAACCAGGTGTGACAGTCAGGTCAAGCACATTAACACTAACACCGGCAGGTTCACATGGCTGCAGCTCCAGTTACACAGCTCCGCAGGATGTAGTGTCACATCTGGCATAAGTTCACACAAACCTGACATCAACTTATGTCCTGCTGCAGCTTTAGGTTACGCAGAGGAATGTGTTCCTGGTTCTCAGGGAACTGATTCTAGGAAATATTGTGCCACATGCTCGCTACACTGATGGTACACTGTTGCTTAAAACTGGCAGTACTAATGCTAGATAGATGCAGTGTGGCTGGACTGCTGCGATGGTCACCACTTTATAAATATGATATGGTTGGTGCTAATGTACAACAATGATTACACTCGCACACAAACACACATATTGCAGACTTGTATACTGTACTAACCTGCTCACGCTACATTGCCAAACATCAAAGCACTGACGCAAGTGACGTCATCACAGTGCCTGTTTACAAGCACTAAATATCACAGCAACACTCTAAAGATGTTTGAGTTGTAATTATATTGGAACTGTAACACTCTGACTCACTCCAAATTGAAATTTGGTTAATAAAAGCAGACCTGTTGGGTCTGGTTTTAAATACATCAACACATCAAGTGCCACAGGACAACACATGGGACCACACAGCAATGCTAACATGAGGGTCACTTAGTGAAGACATGAAGCTAAACCATTTTAAAGTATAATGCCCCCTTTTTACATTACTACCTATGTTTTTAATTGATAAAAGTGTGCACTTTACCTGGGCTTGGTTGGATCCATTTTGTTTCACCAGTCATCTTTGGTTCCTGTTAGCTTTCTCCTCCTCTTTCTTTCTGTCTGGATCAGTCCCTCCCTCTCTTCCTTTCACCTGCACCCCTTTCCCTCTGCAACTGGCCTGACGAGAACAACTGGATTTAAAGCCAACAAATCAGTGCTTAGGGCTGGTTAATGTGTTGCAGTTGAGTGTTTACTAGAGGTGGTGACTGATTTCTTACAGGATAGTCTGCTGTCGCTTTATGTCAATCAGGCGTATTGATCACCCTGAACAAACAGGAGGTAATAATTTTAGAGGAGAAGCCTTGTGTCTCTTAATACTCCGTAAGATGATTCAATACAGAGGCAAAGCAGCAGTTGTTTTTCTTCATTACATAACAGAGAGAGAACCCTGCAGATGAAATGTCTGATTGATAGCATAGTTGGGTGGAAAATAGATCAGTGCTCACGGGTAAGGAGAAGTGAGTTATGGGGAAGTGGATTAGGTCAAGGAATGTAGCCACAGGAGGGGGAAGAGATGGAGAGACTGGGTTAGGTGGAAAAAAGAGAACGTATGGAAGAGATGTAGTTAGAAGTATAATTAAAAGTTTAACACTTTGAGGCAGAATGTAGAGTGACAGCATGCCTGAAGTTATAGACATCATTACATGCTCATAAACGTTCAAATCATTATTCATTATTCACATAATACACACACACAGGCATTTCAGAAACATACATAAAGATACATGAAACACTGATTTATTTGTTTATTTATTTATTTAAAAGGTGAGAACTAAACAATTAATCACCATATACAATATTAGATTCTGTTCAAGACTATTGCTCAATCAACAACTGTGTCTGTTTAGTCAAATATAATACAATTCTATACATGAAAAATATTCTGAGTGGTAAAAGTGCTTATGTTTTATTATACAACTAAACTAGTAATACGTGCCCTAGAGAGAGGAGGAGCCCTCTACCTGTCCGCCGCAGGCCTGCAGGCTGAGACTGGTATATAATGAAAGCTCTTTGGCTGAGACAGACTGCGACAGGGCGTGTCCGTTTTCTCTAACTCAGTCATGAATAATGCTTGTATGATGGGGCTTTAAGGAATGCTAATGGCCTGTGCTAAACCAATAGCAGGGGTCTGGCCCTTGCTGACTGGGAACACCTCCCTAGTTTTGCTAGCATAACATCTAAATAAAGAGGTCTAGTACTTATTCAACAGTAACCAGTAACTAATTTGATTAAAACTACTTAATATACTGGTTTTGCTTGTGGCAAATTAAATGGCTTTGCCAATAAATCATATGGAGCAGTTCTACTTTGTTCTTGCCTCTACTGAAAATGAAATATAGAGGTAATTTCAATGAGCAGTAGTCTCTGTTCTAAATGAAGATAACATTTTGATTCTAACTGTAAAAACCAAAAATAGAAAAAGTGTGTAGTTCAAAGAACATTTACAATAGTGACTACTGGCAATAATAGTAATAGTAACTTTAGTAGCCTGACAAAAAATTATAAAAAGCAGTTAACGCCTAAGGAATAAATGATCAAATGGCTTGCTCTGCTGTCACCTATACATAATTCATCTTAAAAACAAGCCTGGTGAAACTACATGAAATTAGCACACAGTACATTCGTTTAGTAAGAAAGACACAGTCAACACAACACCACCACTCAAAACAAGCAGGCACCCCCTTTAAAAAACGAATACACTAGTACGGGGAATCAGAATACGATACTTCCCTATACATTTCCATATACACATAGATTAATACCGAACAAACACAACAGCTTGGAGAACACTTCCTTAGCACACAAAAAAATAAAAAATATTTACCAAAATATTCAATGTTGAAAGATATTTACAAAGGGGTGAGCTGAATTTAACGAAACACTATGAACCATTTGAACGGACTTCTGATACTCAGTAGTTTGACCCTCTCATCTCAGTGGGTAGCTGGCAGGATGACTGGCAGGATGATCAGTGACTCTGGTTTCAGGATAATTAAATCGTTCTCTGCTCACTTTGATCTCTGCTCATTGTTGTAGCAGCATGTTCCTCAGGTTAAAGTGTGCTTTGAGGATGTTTGTGAGTGAGTCTCTTCCAGAGTGCAATACTTGGTCTCTTGTTTTTTTGTTGTTCTACTTGGCATACGTGTGTATAATGGTGGAATTTGAGTGTGTGTGTGTGTGTGTGTGAGTGTGTAGAACCACTGATCAGACATGCCAAACATGTCATTACTGAATGCCATACTTTGTCTCCAGCTCCTCGACTGCCTGTCCCAGGTGCAGCTTCCTCAGTGTATCCAACAACTCCTGCAATAAGGGCCGGTGCAGCATTCCACCCCGTCCTCCTCCTCCCTCCGCCCGTGACGCCCTCTCGGCCCACACCCTCAGCATCTGGTAGTGAGCCTCATGGCAGGCCCGGTGATCAGCCTCTGCCCGTTCGATTTCTGTATCTGTCACACCCAGAGAACGCACCAGCTGCTTCACCTGCTGCACAGTCACCAGATCTAGCACAGTGTAGATCAGGTCAGGGACTGGAGAAGGGAGTTGGGTGAAGGGGATAGGGGTGTTGAGGGAAAGAGATAAGAGGAAGGGTGAGCACAATGGGCTACTGTATGATTGTGTCTGCACATACCATTGGGCAGGTGCATGCATTGGCACACACATCAGCATGCTCGCGCACACAGACACACACACACACAAACACACACACAACACACACACACACACACGCACGTACATATACACTCACTCTTGATTTCCAGGGGGATGCAGTCAGGTAGATTGGATGGCTCCTGTTCACTCACAGGGCTTTGGGGAACAGCCTTGTTGCAGTTGTTGTCTGAAGACTCGTTAGTTTGGATCAGGATCTACAATGACAGCAAGGGTAAATATAATTTTCTTTACAGAAACTGTAAATGACCACGGACAGTTTCCCATGTCAATGTACCTCAGTTGATTCCGGGGAGACATCATAAGTTGGGATGGGGCTTTGCATCCTCTTCTTGATATACCGTCTTGTGGCTTTGTAGGTGATGAAACCCACCAACACTAATACCACCAACCCCAGCAGACCGACTCCAATCAACGCCATCTTAAGAATCCCATTCCCATTCTCAGGAGCTTGATAAGAAATGAGAGGAGCATATAGGGAACAAGAAGTGACAATTAATACACACTAGAAATGTAATAACGCTAGTCTAAAAAGTGACAGGGATTGCTACAGCCCTGCTGACATTTTATTCTATTGTTACCAAACCTACAGATGGAAGCCATATCTAACAATAACTTAAGTTACTGAAGATCTGACAAAATTTCTTTAATGCTGTCTTTGAAGCAAGAGTATACTGATTTTAAGTTTCAACAGGGATGTGATTGGCAGGAAAATATACTGGTCCGCGCCATGAACCCTATTGGAAAGCTTGTCCCGAGCCAGTTCAGCAGCGATACAGCTTTACCGTCCCACTGCAATCCCAGCACAGGGTCACTTCACTAAGATAGCATTGCTAGTAGTTGATTTTCATAATGGACTTCTATGGTGAAGTAAATCTGAGGAAATCACTCTGCTTAACCCTCTGTCACCCTCTGTAGGTTGAGATCATATGGTGAGGGGAGAGCAAGGTCCCTCTGATTCCCTCTGAGCACAGTGTTCTCAATAAGTTTTGGGCAGCCATTTTCAATTCCAGCCACTAGGAGGGAGTCTAGAGTAGTAAAACCACAGACATTTTATGGGTTACACTCAAAACAAGACCGTGTGCAAAGCCACGGAACCGCCACCCACTGGATCACTGATGAACGGCATGTCAGGACTATACCAGAGTAGGCCTATTGGAGCTCAATCACGTGATTTGCAACAATGACTCGACGGACAGACAGACGGACAGACTCGAGCAAATCATAGGTATAGAGCCGCGCATCTTGCGATGCCCGGCTAAAAACGCACCTTTGCCCCCTTGTGGACAAATATGGTAGTATTCTCACCAGACCAGATAGAAGCGTCTTGGGAATGACATGTATAATACGACCCATGTAGCATTTCCTCTAGCTGTTAAGCTTGATCATATGTTCTGTTTTTGATTCAATGTTTTTGTCCATTACCTCATGTATAATGCATATACATCTGATGACGTCAATCATCTTTCTTACTGCAGTGGTGTTTGGTGAGTGTAGAAGTATCGAAGACTCCGAGAGCCATTTTATTGAATCCTGGTACTGTTCACTGAAAACGTTTGACGCAGTTTGTCTTCGTTTATTAATTAATTGTAGCTAGTTAGATTAAATTACAGCGGTCGAAGTGGCAGCTGACAAGTTTGCTGGCAGCAAGTGTCATAAATGGGTCGTGCGGAGATGGGAGCCAGCTACTTATTATTCATGAACCCTTTTAGCCAATGAGCACTGATTGGCCACAATGCTAGCGTGGACATGTACAAGCATGGATTCTCAGGAAAAAAACTACAAGAAATCATCTCGCCATTTATATTTTTACATACATTGACACTGAAACAATGTCACTGAAGACGATTTCCAGGGTAACAACTATGTAATAACACAATAGACCATATTAGTTGTATAGCCTCATTGACTTCTATGTGATGCTGGTCTCTGTCCACTGGACGGCGATCCAAACACTCAATCGCAAGCGTACCATTGGAGAGATAGCGAGTTCCAAGGCTGTCCGTGACTATAACGGCTGTAATAAAACACCACTCGCTCCCTAACCCCCTTAGCTGCCGGGTTCTTCACCACTAAGATTCTTATGATGTCAGTCTCTCTTCATCCTCTGCCTCGCTCAAATCTGCACCCAACCCCCACACAATATTGTTTTTCTCGGATCTGCACGATTCACGTTGGTCATGATTTCAGGTCCAAAAATCCGGAATTCCAGATTAATCTGGAAAAATCACATCCCTGTTTCAAGCACTCACTCACGTTTCTTAACACTTGATGGGCAGTGAAGTTCGCAGTCGGCTGTACAACTGTGGAGAAGATAAGAGGAAGTTTCACAATACTGAGGAGGAAGTGACACATTCAAAGAGGAAGTGATTAACATGGAAGCAGAGATACCACTATCATAACACCAGGGAATGAGCTCAGACTCAGACAACTGCATGTTTACACTGCTACAGAACTGTCACCAATACTTCCCCCAATGTTAAGGGTGTAGCTAGGAATTATGGGCCCTATAACCAGGAGATGACTTTGGGGCCCCCTCCACTTTCCTCTCATCCCCACACCACCATTATTCCATCTATGACATACATCTATGTCTGCCCATCCACAGTTTAAACACACCTCCACACTTTCATTTACTGATCAATTATAGCACACATTCCTGATTGAAATGATGGGTTTTGTTTTGGACACTACTCAGAAAGCGCTAATCAGCTGCCATAACCATACTTATTTGTTTGCAGTGTTGTAGATTTCAACCAAACCCTGTTTCAAAACCGGAGCGGTGTGAAGCAAAAGTATAAAATATTTATAAATATACACTCAGTTCCCCTATTCCCCCCACTATGGGTAAAAAAACAATGTAGTGAACCAGGCATGTATTGGATGGAACAGAAGCCTTAGAGACCATTGCTTTAGTACCTTTTACAATGTCAGTGACGAAAATTGCAATGTACGACTTACTTCTCTCTTCCTTTGGCACCCAATGGAAAGACTGTACAAAATCGGAAGTGTGCTGCAAGTTCCAACTTCCCAACTTCCCCATTAATGTGTTGAAATCAATCCATTCCCGAAAAGCAGCTTGAAAAAGTTCATATACTCACTCCTTGCATGAGAGACACTTGTTTTTGATTCTGTAGTAGTCCTTCTCACATTCACACACAGTGTTGCGCTCTGGGGTACCTGTACACAGCAATTACCAAACAATCAGTACAACACACATTACAGTATTAAGTTTATATGGACTACACTGGCGAAATACATCGTGGACCACAGTTTATCACTTAAAAAAAAGAACTAGCTCTTATTTGGACATACAAACTCTACTCTTTTTGGAGATAAAGAGGGAGGAAAAACTAGATATTTCATTAATTTAAGTGTAATTAATTGCATTGCCACTTCTTATCACTCACATTTCTGGGTTTCTCTTTCTCCAGCTCCACATGAAGTACATCTGAGACACTGAGATGTTTCTGAGTCAATGACATCTTTGTAGAAACCATCTTTACAGCGACAAATAGTGTTACGGTCCTTTTCACATGGTGATTCCTGCTGTTCATACTCTACAAATGCAGGAAAAGTAGATCGAGAGAAGAGATGAATGATGCTGCGCTGAGTGATGATGCTGACGCTGCACTGTTAAATGCATGTAAGCAGCCAATAAATTGAAAATGATCCTGAAAAAGAGAATTATACTCTACTTTTGCAGCGTTTACAACGTCTACAGTTGGGGGAGTAGTTCATCTGATCTGTATATTCTCCATCGGGACAGGGCAGACACACACTCCTCTCGCGCTCTGCTTGACAGACTGCCCCAAGCTTATAACCTGGAAAGCATTGTTAATACAAACACCACTAGTAAACACAGTTAAGACAATAGTACTTGACACAAGATCAATCTGGTGTTTGTCTATCAGTGTGATCACATAAGATAGTGGAGGCCACACAATACCTGGAGAGCATTTGTTACAACAAACTCCATTTTCAGTTGGATAGTCCTCGTCGGGACATTTCTTCTCCTCTGCAGATTGTGATGTTATACCCAAGGTGGGGACCAACATGCACTGCAACACAGAATGTGTAAAGATGCCAGTGTGAATTCAATATTGTGAATCACTCAGCGTTCTACTTTCTTGAATGTCAACATTTATTATAATCATAATGACAACAATACTACGACAACTATTACTATTAATGGGATTTTTTTAATTTGAATGCAATTTCAAAATATTTAGTACTTTAAGACTTTCTCACCAAGAGGAGCAATGTGCCAACAGGGGCTTTTTTATTCCATTTTCCTCTGCGGCCAATTCCCTCCATCATCTTACAGGTTTAACTCCATCTGAGGCCACCTGCAATTAAACAACGTGTCACACAGCGCTACAGCCAACGCAATAACAATAAAGAAATCAGTGATAGTTCTCCAAAAATATAACCTTTATAAGTGGGAACCGCAGAATAAAGGGCATGCTACACCAGGCTATACCCTTAATAAATAATGAATACATTCATTAGGCTACTTATCTACCTGGTTAATTACTAGTGTATTGGTAATTGGGGGGGAAACCCTCAATACTGCTAATCTCGCAGACTGTCAGACTAACTTCTTCTGTAGACCATGTGACATTTCCCCCAGTCTCACTTGCAATAAGAGGTAAAGTTGTGTAAGTTCATTGACAACTTCTGTGTCAATGTATTATACAGCTAGCTATGAGACTTTAACATTAAACCTTTAACTTGCGACAGGCTGATAAGTTCTACAATTAAAGATATGTTCAAGAACAATATAAAGATCGTATCAAAGTTTTCCTTAGTTTCGGTTTCCGCACCGCATAACGCCCACTCTTCAGACATGGATCTATCGGTCCCACAACGACATGCAGAGGTTTACCGTCACCTTACCTGGACAGCCACTTTACAGCGAACGGTGTCTGGTTAATTCAGGTCCATATCGCCACATAAATGTATATTAAATATAATGTGACTTATTTTCATGAGAGCAGAGCGACGGCCGGCGGCCCGTCGACGGAAGAGGAGCGGAGGCGGACTCAAACGGGAAACTGGGCACGTCACGCTGCGCAGTGATTTCAAGGAAATAGGAGACTGTGGTGTTTGGCAAGGCAGGGTTAGTGGTAGAGAGTGAGACTCACTATAGAGAGCTATGGCAGTGTGACTCACCTCATTTAGCAAAGTGTAACACCTCAAGTTAAAAGATTTTGCAATTAACAAATGAAAGAAAATATATGTACACTGGCCTATATTGCTTTACAGTCCTTGATTTGTCCTGCTAATGTAACATTTGCGTTACATTTTTAGGCATGTGACTGGCATTCCTACACAGAGCAAGTGCAAACAGTAAAAAGATCACGAACCACCATAATTGCAGGTACAGTAGGGGCTTTATGAAGGGCCGGACTACAGGGATAAAGACCAAGCCGGGATGGGGTGATAGGTTATTCAGAGGATAGGGTGATAGGTTATTCAGAGGATAGGGTGATAGGTTATTCAGAGGATAGGGTGATAGGTTGTTCAGAGGATAGGGTGATAGGTTGTTCAGAGGATAGGGTGATAGGTTGTTCAGAGGATAGGGTGATAGGTTGTTCAGAGGATAGGGTGATAGGTTGTTCAGAGGATAGGGTGATAGGTTGTTCAGAGGATAGGGTGATAGGTTGTTCAGAGGATAGGGTGATAGGTTATTCAGAGGATAGGGTGATAGGTTGTTCAGAGGATAGGGTGATAGGTTATTCAGAGGATAGGGTGATAGGTTGTTCAGAGGATAGGGTGATAGGTTGTTCAGAGGATAGGGTGATAGGTTGTTCAGAGGATAGGGTGATAGGTTGTTCAGAGGATAGGGTGACAGGTTGTTCAGAGAATAAGATGATAGGTTATTCAGAGGATGGGGTGATAGGTTGTTCAGAGGATAGGGTGATAGGTTATTCA
>OMLI01056336.1:2660-16402 GCA_900302605.1 Rondeletia loricata
TTGGAATGTTGCAATGTGCTGCAATGCTAGATATCCGCATGTACAAATAGATGTTTTGTGAAGTGTGCGATTTTCTTTTCTCTTAAGCATTTGGCAGTCAAGGCAAACTTAATGACACAAAGAGCACAACAGTGTAAATCCCCTGAATTCTGCAGACCGTAAACTTTCTTGCTCTCTCTATGTAAAAGAGTATGTTTTCACCAAGTTTTTAGAGTTACAACACGTGACCAACAATGGGACTTCTATGAGACTATAAGTGATGTATAGAGTTTGTGTTTTCCTTCTTAATCCTTTATTGCATTGCATTGTTTTGATTATACTTTAGCCATTCATATCTTCTCTCTATCTGCAGTATGACCCTGCTAGTGATATACAGTATCATAGCTTACAAAAGGAAGTGTTCCACTTTCACAATTATAACATTGGATGCCGAAAAGGCGTTTGATAAGGTAAGCTGGCCTTATTTGTTCACTACATTAGAACAGAATTTGGTTTTGGTCAGCATTTCATTAAATGGATCAGAACTCTCTATAGCTCTCCAAAAGCCTCTGTTATTACCAATAGATATATATCACAACCCTTTTCCAAATATGCTCTTGAAATGGGCTAATAGTATAAAATATCTAGGGATAAAAACTACTGCTAATCTCAAGGAACTATTCTCTTTTAATTATATCCCTCTTGTCGAAAGTATAGAAAATGATCTTACAAGATGGAATAGACTACTTGTATCACCGATGGGACACATTGCAACAATTAAAATGAATACTCTACCCAAACTAACTTATTTATTTTAAATGGCCCCAATCTACCCAACTAGCAAATGGTTTTTCTCTTTGGATTCTATGATCACTAGGTTTTATTGGAAAAACAAAACTCCAAGGATCAAACTTGGCACTCTTCAAAAGCCTAAAGATCTTGGTGGACTGAAAGCTCCTAATTTTCTTTTCTATTTCTTAGCGTCCCAGTTACAGTACATTGTGACTAACTCTGAGGCCCTCTGCACCCTTGGCTAGACATTGAGGAATTGGAGTGTGAAGCACTCTCAATTAGAGACTTACCTTACATGACCACATCTGTCAAAATCCATAATTGTCTCAAGAATGATTTCATCTCAGTGACTCTGAGTGCATGGTGGAAATGTAATAAACGTTTCAACCATACGCTGGTCCTAAACAATTATACACCTCTTTGGTCAAATCCTGAATTGCTCATTAATAAAAAGCCTTTTATTTTTTAAATCTTGGCTCTCAGAGGGCATAACGCGTGCACATCATTTATATGATAATGGATTCATAGACTTTCACGAATTTATGAATAAATATGATCGAAATGACGCTCAATTGTATCAATATATTCAACTGAAACACGTCCTTCAATTCAAAATAACCGCAGCCTCCTCTGTGTCACCTCTAATAGACAGACTCATGTCACTTCAGAGCAGACATCTTCTCTCTAAACTGTACAGCATCATATCAAGTTATGACAATCTTCCTTCTATCCAATCTGCAAGATGGGAGGAAGAACTGAGAATCCGAACAGATGACTCATTCTGGAAAATAATATAAGAATATATACAAAATCGTTACTTTTATGCTTTGCAGTAGTAAAGAAAATTATTCTTCAAAACTGGAAAACCAGGAAGAAATGTTCAGTACAGGAGTGGCTTTCTGTGATGGCAGAGTACATTTATAGAGAAAAAATAATATCTTTGAAACAAGGGAAACACAAGCATTTTATAGAACAATGGAAACCTTTTATATCCATGATCGAAGAGCCCTGACTAGTGTGTAGTTACCCCTAAAATATGTTTGTGTTTGTCTGTATCGGTGTTAATGTCTTTGTGTATGTACACCTGTGCGTACTATTCATGTCTGTTTGTGAGTTATTTTCCTTTCTTCTTGTTTCCTTTTCTTTATCTCTCTCTGGAGCGACTTCATACAAATTAAATAATTCATTTTCACGCAATTGTAAAAAAATAAGAGAAATGTAGATGCATTTTATTATACATCAAAATAAAGTTGTCCTCAGAAGAAGTAAAAAAAAAAGAAGAAAGAACAGAATGTTATCTCAACCGCACAATATCACAACTGTGACATTTTCATTAAATTAAAGGGTTGAAGCCGTTGCTACATTTCTCAAAATAATTGCCATTTTATCTTGGGTCTGTTGGATGTTGAAGTCCTGCTGTGTTGTTTCCATCAGCTGTGATATGTCAAAGCAATGTTGCTGTACTTGAAAAGGTAGCTCTTCCTCTTTAGCAACCAAAAGCACATTGCGGTGATAGAATCTTTATTTTCATGAAGAATCTGCCAAAAGAGATTAACCTCTATGTTACCTTGACTTTAAGAAATGATCTCAGTCCATTTGAAGCCCCCATCTCTACCCACAACCACCTCAGTAGTGCTGCTGATGCAGTCGGATGCATTCTATGATTAATTTGGAGATAGAGGCTTACAACAACCAGCGGGACTCCATTTTGCGGCTTTCACACTTAAGCCGCAAATGGCATTACTAACACTGTAATCTAATCACTGGCCAGTAATGTGGTCCACAGCACAAGCCCTAGGAAACTCCTGGGCATACAAGCAATTAATTAACTTAATTGCATGATTAACTTAATTGATTACCTTGTTATTTTGCTAGCCTTGATATGAGTCCATTGCACAGTGAGATAGTGTAGACATAATACATGTATTAGCCCATAGGCAACATAGGTAGGCTCAGGTAACGCTCTCTCTCTCTCTCTCTCTCTCTCTCCCTCTCTCTCACTCTCTCCTTCTCTCTCACACTCTCTCTCTCTCTTTCTCCCTCTTTCTCTCTGCTCTTGAGCCAATGAAATACCAAAGTGTCCTGGTTGCGCAGCGAGCGACTAATCATTCGTCTAATTATCATTCGACTATCATAAGCTTAATTGGTTTTATTTATTAGCCATTAGCTGAATACATCCAATCCAACACAAAAAAAGATAAGCTGTGCATATGAGTGCTGCTGAGTGCTACCAACATGGCTGAACTGCACTAATGTCACAAAGATAAAGGTCTTGTAAGAACACAGCGTGGGAATAATGTATGTTACAGATCAGCTATTACTAGTCTCTTTTTATATGGAATTTATAATGATAGTTCAGATAGAACTAATCTAAAATTGATGTATGAAGAAAGAGAAAAGGAGGGAGAAAGTTCAGAGCATGCATCCCTCAGTGTGAAGGTTGGTAAAGCCAGAGGCATTTATCAGTGGAATGAGATGGCCTCAGACTTGGCCTCAGACAACTGTCATATCAACACAGCTCTAGGGCAGGGCAGCCAGCTTCTCTCTTTTCCGCTCTACTCGTCATCCCCCTCTCCCTGCTCCAGTTCTCCATTATCTTGCCGCCTCTTCTCTCCGTCTTCCCTGTCTGACTCGTCCTAATCTCCCCCTCTCCCCTTCTGCTCACTCATCTCCATTCTTTTCTTGGTCTCACACTGTTCTTCTCTCCTGCAGCCCTCCGTCTGCTGTGTGTATGAGGGATGACTCTTCCTCCTGGCCTGAGTATATTAGCTCCCCGGCCTCACTCTTCCCTGACAGCTCCGACCTTGTTAGAACGGGAGAGTGAGACGTCCACTTTCACAGCTGTAAAATCCTGCAAGGGCAATTGTACGGCTTTTTTCTTTTACCTCTCGGTTTTACCCTTGAAGATGGATGTATATAAACACATCATCATCAGGGGGTCGTCATTAAGAGGAGAGCTGCCAGCTCCAAAACATCTCACTTCAAAATTCCACGTGTGTTTTTTATCCATAGGAAAAGAGCTGAGGTTTGAGATTCTTCACGAAACTAGACTTCTATATCAGACTCTAAACAATGGCTTGGCGACTGAGTGGCACCGCCCACCTCACAAGCACACCTCGATTTTTACACTTCTTATATCAACCAATTACCATACTCCATCATGCTCCATGGCACCATTAAATGAACCCATTAAATAAATTTAGGATTACAAATCAAAGTAATTAGCAATTAGGATTTACCTAATTGTGTAAAACGTAAAGGATTTGATGGTTGGTGCTACTGCACTTTGGGCATATCACATTGTATACTTGATGATTGATGAAGACAAGCAGTACCAACCTGGATCAGATTTTGATATACACACCATAGTAATTTCTTGCTGAAGGAAATACTACAGCTGAAGCAGAAAGAGACAGGTACTAAAAATGTGTGAACTAATCTATCCATCTAGCACCATCCTGCTTTGGGTCCTCCTTTCATAACATGGACCTTAACACCTTGCAATGGTTCTCTCTGAGCGTTGGTTTGAGCTTGGTGCCTTCCCTCTCTTAGCCCTCTATACTGTTAAATGTCTGATTAATTTACAGTATGATATATCTAAATAACCCTGGGCTTTGCTATGAAAACACCAACATCTCTCAAACAGTGTGGCCATTTAAAGAGAACAGTAAATCAAATGTTGCTGAAGGGAATAAAAGTCAATTTCCTTGCCCTCTACCAGAGCATTTCTACAATATATGTACATGCCTGTGGGTTTCTCTAAGTGATATAGGGAATGCAGCGTGATAGAGGCCTGATGTGAACTCTAATCACTACCTCTGCGATTGGTAGAGAGTGTAGAGTAGATTCATCTCTGCTGCTTTACGTTATAATAACGCTGCAGAGTGTAACGCCTCATTCCCCTACTCTGCCACTCTATTCAGCTCATGTGGAGAAGCTAACACACACAAAACCTAAAATATTCACAGTAAGGAAGTATCACTCATAATGTGTTTGTCCTGATTGCATCCACAAGGATTGGGCCATGCTCAAATCCCTTATACGATTCTCACGTGTTGTTATTTTAATCTAGACTACGGCCCCAATTCAGAGTTGGCTGACTGAAGCTGTAAGTTCTTCAGATAAGACAAAAAGTACACAGCAAGAGTTATTTGTAGGCAGACTTGTGCTGTGCAGGTGCTTGACTCTGAACTTAGGCGACGCATTTTAAATAGTCCTTCTCCAGGATCTGCCCCTTGGGTTGAGAGGTTTTATTATGAGAAAGATTTGGGGCAATTGGTTTTGTAATGCATGTTGTATATACCCTTAAAAATAGTACTTTCCTCTAATTCTAAGATATTGGATGGATTTAGCCTATTTGCGTTTAAAATACTCACGTGTGTTTCTCATAAAGTAATTTGTTTTTTAAATAAATGCCATAAAAATACAACTGATTTGGGGTATATTTGCCCTTTTTTATGAGGAAATAAACCATTTCTCAATCAAATCAGACAAGATATTTAAATCCGTTCTATGCTTATTTTTACTATTGCCACAGCTTATGGGACTAAATGGTATGACTTGCATGTGAAGTTGATTTTTAATTCTCCATTGACCTGCATTTAGTATTGCCAACAAATGTTAATAGAAGGCTGGTGCCAATTTCTTAGAACCAAAAACATCAGTGTGACAACTTATTGAATGTCCCAAGAGGGGACTTGATTAGTGATCAAAGGAATACTCTTCTAAAACATTTTCAACCTTCTCTTTAAATCTACTTACCCCAACTCTGAATCACAGCCAGTCTTTTGAAAACAGCATACTCAGCCACCTGGTCCTTGGTGTCCTCCATTCCTGCTATAACATGGCAGCACTAATAGGAACCCATAAAAAGCTAGATTTAAACTGTATCAGACTAAGCAGCCGTCCCCAGCCATAATGACCAGTACAAATGCATGTCTAGGAGCCTATAGATTGAGATCAATAATCATGTGTATTGTTGATTACCTTCATAATAGGAAAACAGCGACTGTTAATAAAAGTGATCATTTTGCTTTTGAGTTGAATGCAAAAAATAGCCCCAATAGAATTGTAAAGTTCTCTGCTCTAGTTTCAGATAAATGAACCCGATAAATTCCCAAGATTACATTCAGATTCTAATATTGATTGTATGCTGTTTGTAATTTAATACACTATATGATGAGGCACATGGGAGAGAGCTGCAGTGAGAAACTGGATACGGTTAGGAAGACTGGCTACACAGAGAAACAGATAACACACACAGATAACACACACACACACACACACACACACACACACACACACACACACACACACACACACACACACACACACACACACACACACACAATTCAAAGCCATTTCCAGAGCTCATCACCAGTGTTGAGGAGTGGCATGACTGGGATGGGACCAGCCTCCTACAAATGGCTTGGAATGCTAATAGGCTCACAAATGGGTCATGATGAGCTGAATGGTAGCTAACTAGGCCTGGCTAATTTTGAAGTAACCAATCAGGTTGGAGGGCCAGCAAGGCAAGTAAACTGACTGGCTGTTGACAGGCTGGTTGCTGATGAAGCTTGTACCACAGGAGCAGTCTCATGCAAGTGGGTCAGAGTGGGATGATGGCTAATGGGATGGATAGCATCTCAGGCACTTGCAGCTTTAAGGAGGGAGAAACGTGGAGCGTCTGACCTGTGCTCTCTCTTTCTTCTTCGCCAAAAGAAATGAAATCTCCCTTCATCGCCTGCACTGTTGCTCGACACCATTTCTGCACAAGTCATTAAATCTCTACATGGTTTCTGATCATTCGGCCGTATTATATAATGAAATGGATTCAGTTTCCTATAATAGTAAAGTATTTCATCAAGGCTGTTTAAAAAAAGACACCGTCAAAATGTGGATGTATTACATTTTCAAAATGAACTATCTATTTTCAGTAAGTTCCAGATTTGTTCAAGTTAATGATTGATCTTGATTGGCACCCCTCCCTAAACAGCTATTTATATCCTTCCAATGAACTAGGCTTACAACATTTGAACTGGAGGTCTCAAGCTGTCTTGCCAGTAGGGTTCCAGTATTGTGATTGAATGTATTCCTCAAATTCATTCAAGTAATGAAAGATGAAACTTTAATGTTCCCTCTATATTTGGTTGAAAAGCTGCATGGAGCACATTATTAATAACCTGAGACAGACATTTTTAAAAACAAACTTTTAATCTATCTAGATAATTTAATCTCCCTGGATAGTTCAAACCATTAATACCTTTTCTTTCAGATTAATATATACACATCTCCCCAAATAGTGGTTTTATTTTTCATAGCAGTGTCTTTTGACAATGCTGCCATCTTCTGGCTTGGATTGACCTAAATTATTTTGAAAGGAATAGGCTGCACACAAGACTACTGTAGTTCATAACATTTGCACCAATGCTTAATCAAGCAGATAATGAGCAATAAGATCTGAGGCCGTCTATGCATGTCTGTGTGTGTGTGTGTGTGTGTGTGTGTGTGAGTGAGTGTGAAAGCTCATGTGAGAGAATGGGACTTCAGTATAAATATTTATGCCAGGCAAACAGATCAATGGCTATTAAAAAGGTCAAGGCCAGATGATGATGGATGCTGGCCACATGTATTGATCATTTTTGACCGCCATAATGAATTACAAAAGCACACATGCTTGCACACACATAGACAGCAGACCAAATTATAGGTAATAATTCACTGATCATGCTTAATCTGTCATATTTAATTCCATAGGAACAACTGTGATGAGAGCAAGCCTCCATTAAACAGATAAATTATTCAAAATGAGGAAGAGGTGGACTCAAGATAAATGAGCATGGGAGACTGGTGCCAGCAGCCACAGGCTAAGGCTAATTACAGTCTTTTCTTGGAAACTGGCACAGGTTAACTTACAGTAATAGTTATCGTGAAAATAACGTAAAACTGTAATTGGAGGCTTACGCTGACATAACAGTTCATGGAAGGATCTGGGCTTCATCCGAGTCGACTTTGAATAAAGTGGTATCAGACGTTCCACAAAGCCTTTAATGTCATCGTTGTTGCCCTAAATTCTTCTGCCTATTATAGAAAAGTGTGGACGCTCTCCACATATAATGAATATTCTTAAAGAGGGCATTATCCAAAGATTGGTAGTGTATAACATAGCAATTTGGTGGACACATCTCAGGCCTTATAGTACCATAAGAGGAGAGGTAGTCCCAGTTGGACTCACATCTCTAACCAGATCTAGCCTTTAAGCTGTGTGTATGTATAAATGCCTCTCAGATTTTTTGCTTTGTGATCATTGATGTCCTTATAGTTACAGATTTAAATCCTGGACATTGCAACATCCTGGATAATGGTTACTCTTTTAACACAATTGGGTAACGGGGTAGCTTTGGCAAAGGGTGACACTTTTAATCGATCATGAAGGCAACAATACACCGGTTCTACAAAGAGGCCTGAAGAATGAAAAACAAATCAAATCCATAAATACTGTCCATCCAATTGTGATTTATTTACTTTCCAGCATCATGTACAGGCATATGCAGGGCAGGGAAGGCAGATATGAATGGGTTTTGATATTTGTGAGCATTGGAATCATGTTGAAATAAAACACTTCCCTAAAGAAGTTCCCTCTCCTGCATTTTCATGGGTGATCTCATCATGTTATGATGGTATAAGGTATGTCACGAATCACAGTAAATTTCTTAACACTCCTAAATATTAGGAAATATTTGTGAAAGCAGTGTTGGGCATTGCATTACACAGAACCATCTATTTTCAAGTTTAGAATGATCCTGAAATTCAACATAAACACTATATAGGCCCAATTAATTGACCAGCTTTGGTCTTCTAACTCTGTGATTCACCCTCTTCTATACTCCTGTGTGTTTGAAAAGATAGAAAACCAAAGTACCCAAAAAGATAAAAACTCATGAATAAAACAAAAACAATCAGTAGTGAGCTATTCACGCTGCGCTCATATAACACTGGCAACAACAGACTGTTGATTGCTTATCAACCCACAGTAATCAATATGGACATAAAGGTCACCAAGCCAAGAGGTAATTAATACTAAACTTTACTGTAGTTGAGCTGAGACCTCCTCTTAGCACTGATTCGACTTCGACGTCCTGGTCCTTTAGACACTTTAGAGTGGGCGCAAAACAAGATTTCCTGAACCAATCAATGCATTAAAGTTGCCATTTTAGTCAGAGAAAGCCTCTGAGAGACATACATTTCACCCAGATCTAGGTCTAATTAGACCTTAATATAGACCTTAATATAGTAATGTGCTTCTTAGTATCCTCTTTTGCATCTGTGCTTCCCGTCATCTGGAATCACAATCTGGCTTATCCAATCCTGGTTGCTTGTGGGCCTTTGATGTTGCACATTCAGCAGTCGACCTTTGGACCATGGTCAACAGTCTGTGTTAGAAGAAGGTTTCTCTGCACAGTGGACATGTGGACTTATTACTGGAAGTGAACCACTTGTACTATAGAGGGACAAGGGAAAAAAAGAGAAGACAAATTCATGAAACAAAACAAAAACAAAAAAAACAGAGAGCAATGCAACATTCACTTGAACTTGTGATCTGTTGTGATGCGTGTAGGGTGTTAGTAGTAAGGTGCTGTTGGGAAGTGCATGTGGTGCAACATGACATCCACACACGTCTCACCAGACACGCTGAGTGGAATTTCTTCTTGCAGGTACGGCAGGCCTTCTTGGGCAAAGAGTAGTTGGAGCCATGGATAACAGAAAAGCAGATCATACAGTCCTCTACTCCCTCGAAACGCTTATCCACGTTGTTCTTCCACAGAGCCAGACCCTCCATTATACTGCCATTCTACACACACACACACACACACACACACACACTCGATTGAATTTTTCCATCCTAAAGGAATGAAGCAACATGATAATAACGATACTTGGTCCCTGAAGGGAAACTCTCTTTTTCCATGCCCTCTTCCACAGGGAGGTCAGAGTGCAGGATCAGCTACACAACATCACCCCTGGCCTGTACTGCTCAAGGACACCTCAACAGGGTGGACACAGGGGCTTGAACCCGGGTGCTCTGGTTGAAGGACAGGCTGATCCTGCTCTCCTCAGCCACCCTGCTGCCCTCATATTCAGGTGTGCCGGTGTGCGTGCATGTGCTCCTATGTGTGTTTTTTTGCTGTGTTTCTACCTGGTGTGTAAGGTAGGTGCTGAGCTGCAGCATCCAGTTCCTCCACTGCTGCACGGCGACGCCCACCCTCCTTCCACTCTCCACAGTGATGGAGCCTAGAGGATAGTTCTGTGGCAGCTGAATCACCAACTCGATGAAGATATCATCCACAGAATAGGTAGCAATCACCTCCCGTGCCGCGGAGCGAGCCTTCACCTGGGGGTAAAAAACACATAGTGGGCCTGTGCTATTGGGGGTTTTTCAGTTGCAAATAAACAGGCACCTATTTAATCTAATGCCAGGATCACACGTAATGAATTTAATGCGTTCTTCTCTAGTGGAAGTTCATTCATTTTGAATGAGAGAATCCATTACTGCTTACTATTGCAGATGCAGGTGTTGCATCCATTGGATTTGTTCTAGAGTAGAGTTGTTCTGGAGTGAAATAGAACAAATGTTGTTTTGCCCTGCTTTTTGCTAGCTCTGTGAAACTTTTGTGGTGAAAACATTTTGTCAGTGAATCAAACTTTAAATGTTAATTTATGTTAAAATACTACAATCAATAACCACATCTAATCAGTTTCACTTCAACAGGTTTGATCCATGGAAAACTCGTTTACAGCGACAGTACATAGGATATGATGTAGCCCTTGTGCAATTTTTGTTTTGAGAATACCAATGTAAAAACCAAGCATGCATGTTAGAAGAAAAAGGCAGAGAGCAGGTATGTTGAGGTTATCAAGTGGGCACCTCCCATGACAGATGTTTCATTCAATTAGCCCAGACTAAGTGTGATCATGGCCTAAGAAAAAACACTGCAGGTTTGGGTAATTTAAATGTAAGAGGTTTTTTTTCTTCTTTTTTTACTGCAAATGAGATGAGAGATGAGACCAATTTTCCAACAAAAATTAAAACAAAAAGTGCTGACAGCCTGCACAGTAAAGCTGACAGTCTGTACTTTAAATTCATAGACATTGTGTCATTTAACACCCAAAGTAATAAGAGAATGGAGTCAAAACATCAAACCATGTATCACTGTCAAAAAGAAACTCACTTTACATTTCAAACTGTCTCTTGGTCATATTCTGGTGCTGCTTTGGGATTGTAGTCATTGTAGTTCATTGCTACATTTTCAGCACTTGATTATATTGAATACGTTTTGTTTTGAATATTACAACTCATTACAATGAATGATTTCTCACACAAAAAGTGTATAAAGCAAACTGACATTGACAGACTATCGGTACTCAATTCATCACTCTTCATTACTCTATTACAGCAGCACATTTTTTACTACTTCTGAAAACTGTATTTAAGACTTAACTGCTTCCAACAAATTTAACAATTTAAGGCTTTAAATCTAGAACATTCCCAGTTTAGAACTTTAAGGACCCATGCTAAACCTGAAAATAGTAAAGCTGAAGATATCAAGTCATAAAGTTTAAGTCTGTGTTTTAGCACACATACACACACACATACACACACACACACACACCAATGTATTTGCCAACTTACGGTCATGCTGTCAAATGTTTGAGTGCTGGAGTGGACAGATGAGATCTCCTGGCCTGAGAGTACAGGACTGACATATTTAATAGTAAACTTCTCCACAGTCGCACACACTCTCTTCTCCTGGCTGTTCCACCACAGCCGCACCATGGCAGGCAGGTCCTGCACCGCGCTATAGTATACACTGCAAGCCAGGTGAGGGAGCTCCCACTGAACACCCTCGCTTTCTGCAGGCAAGAAAACACAGAAGGGGAGAAAGTACGCTTGTTTCCGTTTTGTAGTCATGCACAGCGTGTGTGTAGGTCTGTGTGTGCTATACTTACTGTCGACAGCCAGAGACAGGCTCTCTGTGAAGAAGGTTTTGGTCTCCTTAGGCTCTGCCCCCTGGCCTGGGTAGACAGGGTTTTCAGGCATCATTTTGAAGAGGTGGAGGAGGAGGTTGTGAAGGGAGCGGCTTCTCTTAAGATACAGGGAATACTGGACACGCAGCTGAAGATAAAACACAGGAGAGCTGTCAATAATGTGAAAATACCATGATATCAAAATTGCTCTCCTAGGTCATCAGAACCCACTGTCGCAATGGAGGCAAACACAGAAAAAAATTCAACTATATTGCACATCCACAAAACATCTGATCTGTGATCACAAGAGGAGAAGAGGCTGCTCTGGAACCAGCTCTTGCCACGACTCACATGGGAGGGTGAGGATTTGAAGAAAGTCAGGAGGAGCTTCCAGGTCAGCAAGTATCCCAGGATGCAGGAGTACTCCACACTGAGAGGCTGGACCACAGCAAACTCTCCTACCTGGACCCCTGCCAGGATACTTTCACACAGCTCCTCGCAGGCTGACAGGACGGACATCAGAGGTGCTGGAGGAGACCTGAACACACACGTCAAGACTTTTATGTCTAGTATTGTGAGACCTCACGTGACGGTACCCTGCACTGGTGTTGTATTCTCTCATTTCGTTATTGGCAAGGAATGCAACTATGGCTAATGTGTAAAAACCACAGTAGTATGGTCTGACTTACAGGCATGGCTCCTCTGTATCGTCATCAGACTTGCTGTTGTCTCCTTCTCCATCACACTCAGGCAGCTGAGGCATTACCCTGTTTTGACAATAAGCAATTATGTTGACTGTCCTTAGTAGTGGATCCTGTAGGTAAGTATAAGGCAGTCATTCCCAACCTGGGTTCTGGGGACCCCATGCAGGGCCCCAAGGATGTCAGGATGGGTGTGAAGCCTCATGTAATCTGAGGCAAAGGGGGTATTTGAGAGAGAGCAATAATTTGAGACAAACTGCACAGCCTATTTAATTTAATATATATAATCCAGCCATTTCTATACATTATTTTGTGTCGATTATGACTAATTTGATGGGCAACACATAATATACACATAACACAATAATATTTTTTATGCTCTGACCAAGAATTGCACCTTATTTTTGGATTAGAACATGGCATATTTATCTGAACATGGACTTAAATCCTGCTTTCACTGAGTCTACTTGGTCTTAATGTTGTATTGTAAGCTGAATACCGGTGGAGCCATGAGGCTTTTCTTTTCCCTCCAATTTTTTTTCCAGTCTTCAAAATTAATTTCAATCTCCCGAGAGAAGAGACGCTTGATGATGAAAAATTCATACTTTATATTGTAATTCTTCTGCTCCCCTTATTGACTGACACAGCCTCAAACCCATAATCAGATTCGTGGTAGAGATTTTCTCTGTATATCACAAGGTGATCGAAATCTCCCAGAGGCCAATAAACCAAACACATATTGATTTTGTATACATGTCAGTGCGCACAACATCATTGTGGTGAATGAGAGCATACTGCTCAGTGGAACACGCAGTGGAAGAGAGCATACTTAGTAACATACATAGTATGAACACTTTTAAATGAGAATGCAGCATCAGGAAAGATATTTGTTCTTCGTGGCTAGGCATAATATTGTGTTCAAATTAATTGCAGGAATTTGCAATACAACAGAATCTTCAGATGAAATGGCAAATTTTCAAGCTGTTTTACAACCAAATGTGGAATTGTCCTCGAATGGCAGCAGGCAGTGCTCTGTGTGCATCTCATCCACGATGGTCAATCAAGCCAATGCCACTCAAGGTTTGATGTGTTATTGTTGAACTAGGGTAGTTTCAAGACATTTTCTCCTGATAATGGTTTTGTTCAATCTTAAGAAAAATTAACAGCCTCTTATCCAAGTTCGATTGCATGTACACTCACTCACTCACACACACACACACACACACACACACACACACACACACA
>OMLI01056416.1:2388-21703 GCA_900302605.1 Rondeletia loricata
ATGCATGGATAGACACACACACACACACACACACACACACACACACACACACACACACACACGCACACACACACTGTTACAAACACCATCGATCACCCCGTCAGGGTGGTTTTTGGCAGCAAATACAGATGAACCCACGCAGCTGGCACAAAGCCATGTCCTCAGACATTATTTTTCTTTTCATAAAAAAATCAAATAAAGAAATACCCCTCTTAGTCATTAGTCATTACCAAGGACAAAAAAGCAACAGCAGCTCTGAAAAGCCTTTATGCGCTCATGCACTTTATAAAACCAATAACTCAATGTGTTCAGCCAAGGCCATTACAGTAAGTCAGCTCAATTTGTAAGATAAGGCCCTATGAACTGGAACATTCTTGTTCTTTCCCTGTAAACTATGGCCTACTGCTAGATTACAACTTAATGGGACTGTCTGTTAGAAGCGGACAAATGTTATTCGTATCTGTTTTGGAGTGAAAGCGGGATACAAAATGACCCGCAGCTAATGTTGTGCCTAACACACTGAACGCTGACATTGACGATGCCTTGATTATCATGGCTTTAGGCTTTAGGCTGGGTCGTCTTACTCCGTTTCCCTAAGAACTACTTTTAAATGCTGAATGTTAGATACCAGCTGATATTGTTTTAACCCCGGCCTCATGTCTTATTTCTTGAATCTATTGTACCGTGAGGTGATAAATGATCGGTAGTCTACCAGCGTCGCTGTCATTCAACACTGCAGTAGGTTCACAGTGGGTGACCTGCCGCCTCCTGGAGTCTTCTGACATGGATGAGGCAACACAGTTTCAAACGTATGCAGTAAGCCACAAGAGCCTGTCATTTTAAAAAAGCTAGAGGCTTTACTATGAAGTGACAGAAGCAAACCATTGTAATAAAACCAAACTCAAGTAGAATAAAATAATATATATATAGAATAAAAGTGAATTTTACAGCAGTCCAGTCAGAACTGAGGGCCGGTTTTATAAATGATCTCCTCACACTACACTACAGCTTTCCTCAGTAATTGAGGGTGTGGCTCACTCGACAGTGCCGCCTCCTCGACCTCAGCTGATCCTCAGTGTCATGCCTCATGTGGCGGCCACTGACAGCTGAAAGTGTGTGTGTGTGTGTGTGTGTGTGTGTGTGTCGGGGTGCAAGGCCTGACACATCACCCGGGTTGGGGAAGGGGGGGACGACTAGGTGCCAGACGGAATCTGCATGGGAATTTTGTTTTTCCTCTCTACCTTTGACAGCTGTTGAGATAGCAGGCCTCTTGATCGACATCATTCAGTCTGTCACTCAGCGTTACTTCCTCTCTGTCCATAACTGGGAAGAGCAGATTCTTTTTTTAAATCAATATATTGATTCTAATCATTTACATGATTTCAAATAATAGAAGAAACTAAAAGTTTAGAAAGTGCAAAAACTAAACAGGTGCACAACAGAAACATTCTGTTTAAATTCTTTTTTTAAATAAAACAATACAATAAATATTAATGATGTCCTCACACTGCACCTGTGTGTGTAATGTATGTGTATGGCAGTCATGCTAAATGATAGATAACATTATCTGATAATAGATGTTGATTGAATCCAATACCCATGTCATATTAATGGGTCTATTGTACCTTGAAATAATAAATTATTGATAACATAGTGACCTGGCATGACATGTCACAAACTCCATACACACACACACACACACACACACACACACACATACACTAGCAACAAGCAGGGCAACGCTCAAATATATAGAATTTTTTCTCAGACGCTATACAGTATATGCAGAAATGTACATATAAATGTTTTATTAGGGAAGCTGACAATCCCGAAAGGAGTTTATTGTATCGGTGTGCATTGTTGTCCAGATCTAGTGGGGTGAAGAGTGAAGACTGCATTCTCCATACTGATTTAGACAGTCCTCTTTTCATTTGCCCTTTGCAAAGCAACTACGCTTTTGTATTGTCCAGTTTTTTGGACTAATTCCTTTCATAGCTCAATAATGATGAGCAATTTTTTTTTATTGTGTGTTCCTGTAAACTGAATAATCTGCAAGAACAGATATTGATGGTTGACTTGCCACTGTGGGATAGATATGGAAAAAGGAATGACATTAGACTTCCTGCCATCTTTGCCGTTTCAGACATTTCTACCAAAAACGTTCACTGGTGATGGCCGCTGCTATTCAGTTATTTATATTTGTCAAAAAAATAGCACACGTTGTCTTGTGTGGTTGCAAGCACTGAATCAGTCACTGACCTTGACTCAGTATTATTTGAGGTGGGACCTAAATTACCTTGCCTAATGCTCTTTACACCCTCTAGAGGATCCCAGAGGAAACCCTTCACCTCTGATGTTAAATCAAAGCAAGGAGCTTTTAATATCACAGCAATCATGCCGTGTTTAAGAAAACCCAACACTGTTGATGCTGCTAAAAGCATTAGCATGAGTTTTAAATATGCTAAAAAACAATGATGGGAAGAGAGATCAGCTCATGTTGGGTCAAATCCAATCTCCCACATCCCATATAGACTGTTCAGTGTATTTAAACTATGTATAATACATGGGTGTCCGGGTGTGATTTTTGTTTTGATGTGTTTCCTGCTGATAGATCATGGATGAGTCCGAGGCCTGTTCGCTGCCTGGTGGCCTGGCCAGTGTAAAGAGACAGTTTGAGAACCAGGAGTTTGCCTCTTCCTCCTCCCAGGCCTCTGTCACCCAGTTGCATTTCCAGCAGAGATCTGTCCAGGTAATGTAATCTCCTCCTTGTAGTTGTATTATCACGGCTGAAGTGCACGTTCCTTTCCCCTGAATTCGCAATATTCTCAGTATACGAAGTTTGGAAAGGACCGAGGCTTAACCATGTGATGTCATTAGGTATTAAGTATGCAGCTTCTCCATAGACAATGAATTGGGAAAGATGGGAAAGATGACAGGGAGAGACTGGGGGGAAAGGGTACTTTTTCGGAGACTATAGGAATGGGAAGAAGGAGTGGTCTGTTCCTGAGCTGTATGTAAAGTGGGAAATATATGACTGCCACTGAATTATTTACATGCTGCTGTAGCTCTTTATTGAAAAACTGTGGCTGGTATGGCTTTGGCTCCGAGGCGTTCTTGTAGGAGGTCAAATCAAAGCGGGCACCTTGAACTTTGCTCATCTAGCTGGCACTGCCATCCAGCGCGTGAGGAAAATGCCAGAACGAGTTAGCGGCCTGCGATGGGGCTGTGGGCTCTCACCGGAAAACTAAGGTCAATTCTGCCCCTCCATGCGTTCGCCCCATCTGCTCATTCAAGCGAGAAGCAGAATGGCTTCATTGAGCGCACGAGGACCTTGCTGAATACTAAATTTTACATGGGGGGTTTGGGAGGGGAGATGCCTGTTTGATCGAGTTATTGCTTCCATGCTGCAGCAGCAAACCTCTTTCTACTGTCTTCCTCACAGGTGTAATATATGCGAGCGCTGTTTTAAAGCTGGTTGTAGGGAAAGATATTATACCAACATAAGTGGTTTCAGAAGTGCAGAGCTCTCCCACCATGTATCTTTCATGTCAGCTGCAGAGGACACAACCAGAAATTCCACATTTCTCTTTCATCTCGTTCAAATTGCATGAGTCTCACTGGAGGAAATGGCTGATGCCGTTTTTTCTTACAGTTCTTGTAATTTATTGCTAGTATTTCTTTCCAACACACTGCACTCCTCCTTTAGTGTAATTTAAACTTAGTTGTTCTCCCTGGAGAAGCTCCGTAATGGAAAAACATTTGTTACTTGTCACAGAAGGAGTTTATTAAGCTTCCTCAGAGTATAAAAAAGACTTACCCTCCCGCTGCTACATACAGCTTGCAGTCATGGGGTGATAAAATCATGGTGTGTGTGTGTGTGTGTGTGTGTCTGTGTATGGTGAGGGTGAGAGGGATTCAGTGTATCTACATTGCTATGTTCTGTGTCTGACAGGAGGTGTCCAGCTCCTCAGAGGTGACGGTGAGAAGCAGCGCCAGAGAGGTCATCCCCACCACGACCCTCTTTCACGATCAACAAGAGGTACAGTATATTACACTCACCACTGTATGGTAGCGTCTTACTGCTGAAAGGCTGCTAAAAAAACAGTGACAATTTAGAGTCTGGATTCTTTGGCTATTGCAGGAATTATTGGTGCCCTATATACAGTATGTATACTCTCTGTATTGCATCTATAACCATAAAAATCTGCCTTATACTGTAGTTTACATGACGAGGTGTGTGTGTGTGTGTGTGTGTGTGGGGTGGGGGGTATAGAAAATTAACCTCACTCTAACCCCTTTACTTCTCACTGATTGAAATCAATTGGGGGCCACAGTGCTGTTCCCTTTATACTAACGGTTTGCCGCCATCTTTTCACAGGTGATCCACGATCAAAGAGTCCAGCATAACAACGTGGCCGCCAGTTATGGAAATCATTACAATGAAACAGGTTGAGAATGACATTACTATGCTCATGCCTTTTATATTGTAATTTGCACTTTTTTTTATCACAGCACTGCTTGTGTCCTGTATATTAATGAGCGTTCCCTCTATGGCTGAACACGGGATGAGCTGTGAAAATGAGTTGGAGTGCAGATGATTTTCTATTCAGTGCATAGCAGCAAATCTAATCAGGGCAAAGTCGGGAAGGTAAAATATTGGAAAGTGGAAATTGGGCAATCACTGCTGCATGGTTTCAGAAAATGAAAACTACTCAGGTTTTTAATGAAATGATTTATTTCTCTTTCCAATCCCCCTGAGCTCCGTCACTGGGGATGACTTAATGAGGCAGCCTTCTTCTTGTGTCTAATTCAGTTATGCTTATCGGAGGAGAGGACCTACCAAAGGTTTCCACTCAGGCTTTGAAGCAGCAGTATGAAAAAACAATTGAGGAAGCTGCGCCAACCAAGCAAATAAAGGTAATGATGTTGTCTGTTTATCAAACTAGAAGATATCATGGGTTTTTTATTAAGCATCAGTATGGAGATGAGGCCACATCATGATCATCAAAAGGAGATTGTGTATGCCATGAGTGGCGGTGAATAAATTGGATTGGATGAAAGACCTCATGTCATTATGCAGGGAGTGTCTGAGAAGATCCAGACTAAAACAGAATTCACATTACTGTATGTTATTCCTGTGATCTTCAATAAATATTTCAATTAAGTCAATAATTAGGAACATGAATAACCCTCCTCCAAAGCTTGAACCCAGAAAGCCAGGACTAATCTGTGTAGTCAAGCTATAACCTCTGTTGCTAACCCACTGACGTGTATGGGTCTGACTTTACAGACTCAAGACCTTTTAATTGTTAAATTGTGCTTTTACACTGAAATGAGGTTAATTTATTGGTTATGTTGTTTCTAGCTTTGGGAGAGACTTGTCAAAAAATTTTTATTAAACTGCACAGAATCATAGAAATAACTTGAATTCTGGTCTAGGGTGGATCCTTTTCATTTTACATTGCTTCATTTCCTCAATCACTCTGTACTTCTATGCTGTGCTTTTCTATGCTTTTCATGATAGAACAATGAAGAAATGACCTACATTTTCTAACTGCAACACAACTTTCACTGTCCTTCTCTCCTTAACCAACACTGCCTATGAACCATAGGTTGATGTGGATTTCAACCAGTTTCAATGGGCACCAGTTAACCAGTCCTCCAAAGGTTCAGCCATGACTAGCTATGACACCTCCTCCACTGTAAAGACTGCTACTGCCTTTTCATCAGCCTCTGCCTCCTCAGTGGCTTATGAGATGACAGATCATTTCCCTCCCCCGCCCACAGACCTGCTGCAGGTGACGCATGAAGTCCCTGAGTATTGGGTCTCTCCCCAGCCTTATGACCCAGTCTCCCAGCAGAAGTACACCATTAACAAGGAACAATACTTTAAGCAGAAGGGCATGGCTGAGCTAAAGCGCCTCTACAAGCACATCCATCCAGAGGTCCGCAAAAACCTTGAAGCAGACTTCCTAAGCCAGCTCACCGAGGAAGAAAAGACACACTTGGACAGCGATGAAATGGTGGGAGAAGTCCAGCAGGCATGCTATGTGTTTGAAAATGACGGCAGCAGCCCCAGTAAGTGTATGAGCCCTGAGAGAGAGTACCTGGAGTGGGATGAGATACTTAAAGGGGAAGTGCAGTCCATGCGCTGGATGTTTGAAAACAAACCATTAGATACTATCAAAGATGACACTCCAGATGAGGATGAGGTGAGGAACATTGCTCAGCAGGAAATCATTGCCGGTAAAGACGTCAGATACACAGCGTGGATGTTTGAGACTCAGCCCATGGATGCTCTGGGGACAGAGACTCCTGATTCCACTGAGCAGTCAGACAAACTGACAGAACTCGCAAGAGGTGATGTCCGCACTGCTACCTGGCTTTTTGAGACACAGCCGCTTGATTGTCTGAATAAGATCTACCAAGAAGACGAGCAGGCCCTGGATGTTGTCATCACAAAAGACATCGCCGGAGGAGATGTGAAAACTGCCAGGTATCTCTTTGAGACCCAGCATCTGGATTCCCTGGGTAAAACAGAAACCATTGAAGAGAGCCACTTCCTGAACCTGAAGTCTGAGCTCGAAGAGATCAAAGGGGAGGTGAAGACAACCACTCGCATGTTTGAGACCCAGCCCATGTGTGTCATCAGGGGAGATTCGGGGGAGATGCTGGAGATCACCACCATCCGCAGGGAGGAGACAGAGAAAGGAGATGTGAAGACATCACGTTGGATGTTTGAAACCCAACCTCTGGATATGATCCACAAAGACCCTGCAAAGGTGAAGCTGATCTGCGGTGTTTCCATGGAGGACAACATTCAAGGGGGCGTGAACAAAGGTAGATGGCTTTTTGAGACAAAGACCCTGGACACCATTAAGGATGAGGAATGGGAGAGTTCCAGGAAGCAAAAGGAGGAAATAATTGGTGCTGATGTGAGGCAGCATTGTCTGGTGTTTGAGACTCAGTCTATGGATACTCTGAAAGACAATACCAATGCCAGACCTTTACCTTCAGAGGAAATTGTAGGAGGTGATGTTCAATCAGCAAAACATCTGTTTGAAACAGTGCCCATGGAACATCTCAAGGATCTCGCTGAAGTGGGCAAACTGCAAAAAAGGGTTGCATCTGAGGAGGAAAAGGGTGATGTGAGACATCAAAAGTGGGTCTTTGAAAGCCAACCGCTTGAAAATATAAGGGAAGAGAAGAAGGAGATTACACGAACTGTGAACATAGAGGCTCTTGACAAAGGAGATGTAACAAACTATAAGGAAAGGTTTGAAAGCATGGATTTAGGTAAATGTGAGGGAACACAGAAAATACAAGTTGAGGGTGTTACAAGTGGATCTGTCAAATCCAACAAAGTTCTTTTTGAATCCACCCCTATGTATGCTATGCAAGACAGCTCCGGCCACTACCATGAGGTGAAAACTGTGAGGCGTGAGGAGATTGTGAAGGGAGATGTGCGGAGCTGCAGATGGATGTTTGAAACACGCCCCATCGATGAGTTTGATGAGAGCGTCAATAAGTTTCAGATCATAAAAGGTATATCAAAACAAGAGATTGAGTCAGGGGATGTCAAAACAGCTAAGTGGTTATTTGAAACTCAAACACTTGATACCATTAAATTTTTCAGCAATTGTGACGATGAAGAACATAAAACTAAAGAAGGTATTGAAATTGAGAAAGGAGACGTGAAAACTTGTAGGTGGCTATTTGAGACTCAACCAATGGACGTCCTGTATGAAAAGGTAGAGAAGACTGAGACTGATGTCGAGGAGGTCCAAAAAGGAGATGTCAAAACGTGCACATGGCTCTTTGAGACCCAGACACTTGATAACATACGTGACCATACAGAGTCTGAGTCTGAGACTATTCTGAAAACCTGCACTGTAAAGCAAGAGGACATCCATGGAAAAGATGTGCGTCTGGCCCGCTTCCTCTTTGAAACTGAGAATCTTGAAAACATCACAGGTGAGGACACCGGTTCCTTCAGGAGGGTTACAGAAATCGACATCCAATCAGGCGATGTCTCTAGGATGAAGTACATCTTTGAGAATCGTTCCTCTGACATTATGAGCTCTACCTCTGAGGAACTTATGCAGAGGTTGAAGACGCAGCAGGCCGAGGACATTAAGAGGGGAAACGTGGTCAACTGTACCTGGATGTTTGAGAATCAGCCAATAGATGCCATCCATGATGAATCCAAAGAGACCAGGGAAACTCGCACTGTGACTGATGTGCAGGGCGGCAATGTCAACAAAGGCCGCTTCACTTTTGAGACTTTTTCTCTGGATCAAATTCAACAGGAGTCCACGGAGACTGATATTTCAAAACTCACTAGTATCATTAGAGAGGAGATAGAGAGGGGAGATGTGAAAAACTACACCATGATGTTTGAAACTCAGCCATTGTATGCCATCCGTGACAAAGAGGGCCACTACCATGAAGTAACTACGGTTACCAAGGAAGAAATCATGACAGGAGATGTGGTGGGGGCCCGATGGCTATTTGAGACCAAGCCTCTGGATTCAATCAGAGATTCAGAGGAGGTCTATGTTATTAAAGCCGTGACTGAAGAAGGCATCAACAAAGGAGATGTTAGCTCTGCCAGGTGGAGGTTTGAGACACAACCTCTGGATGAAATTGCAGAAGACATAAAAGTGAGGTCTAAAACAATTGCAGACATCCAAGGTGGTGACGTTAAGACAAACAAACAAAGGTTTGAGACTGATGAGATGTCTCAAAAGTACGTCAGAACTGTTAAAGTGAGCGAGATCCAAAAAGGAGATGTGAGGTCCGCCACATGGATGTTTGAAACACGCACAATAGATAAGATCCACGGTGAAGGCACTGAATACGATGCAATGGAAACAGTGACAAAAGAGGAAGTGATGAAAGGGGATGTCAAACAGTCTGTGTGGCTCTTTGAGAAGCAGCCCCTTGACAGGATCAAAGAGACTGATGGCACAGAGCCTGTTGTCACAAAGGAGGAAATACCCCAGGCTGATGTGAAGACAACAACATGGCTATTTGAAACCACTCCTTTCCATGAATTTAATGAGAACAATGTGGAAAAGACAGAAATACTGGGTAAAAGCATTAAAGAGACACTTGAAGAGCTTTATTGTCAGAAGATGGTCGACTCACAAGGTATTCTTCTTCAGACGGATGAGATCGGCGATGTTCGGATGGCCAAATATAAACTGTTGAACCAGGAGGCTCCACAAATCCAAAAGGAAGCGGTTATCAGAGGGGATCTGAACAACATTATGATGAACCTCCTGAACCGCAGGGAGACCACAGAGAGGGGGATAACTATTGACAAGGAGGAGAGGGGTAACATCAACACCACAGTGAAGCAGCTATTCAACCAGGAAAGGGGAATCAATGTTGAGAAGGAGGAAGTCATCCGGGGTGACATTCAAGAGGCCATAAACAATCTGCTCAAGAACGAGGGCTCCTCAAAGCATGGCATTCTGATTCAAGAGGACGAGAAAGGAGATGTGAGAATGACTATCTACTCCCTCTTAAATAAAGGCGAGAGAACTAGCGTAGAGAAAGAGGATATCATTCAAGGCAATGTCAGCAGAACCCTTCATCGACTTCTGTCCAACCCAGATGCAGAAGACTCCAAGAGGATAAGGGTGGGAGACACAGAAAGAGGTAATGTCAGCTTTTACTCCACGTGCATTGAGTCTGGAGCCTTGGATTACCTGAAACAGCTTCAGTATGAACCTGACGAGGCCCCGGAAAAGGTTGAGAAAGAGCACATCATCGGTGGTGACGTTGAAGAGACCAAACTCACACTGAGAAGGAATCAGCAGCAGATAGGTCGCACGGTGGCAGAGGATGATATAGTCCCTGGCGATGTACACAGCACTGTTAAGGTGTTCATGACTGAGCCGACTGTAACATACAGAAACCTAGATAAAAAAGACATTGTTAAAGGTGACCTTAGTGCAGCCCTCGATTCACTGACCCAAGCCATCAATCAGAGGGTGGTAATAGAGAAAGAAGAGGTAGTAAAAGGAGACATACCCACGACTTTGAAGTCTCTGGAGGAGGCCCAACATCAAGCCAAAGAAATGGAAAAGCCAGATATTGTCAGGGGAGACATCAGAGGTGCTCTGGAGTCACTGGGGAAATCTGCAACCGCAAAAACGGAAGCAACTGTCGAAGATTTAGTGCCAGGTGATATCAAAGGGACCCTGAAGTCCTTGGAGGAGGCAACGCAAGCTGTGAAAGAGGTGGAAAAAGAGGAGATTGTCAAAGGAGACATTCACACTGCCATGCAGAGTTTACACGAGGCATCAAGTGATAAAAAGATTTACCAGCATCAAGTGAGCGAACAAGGGGATGTTAGAGGCACCATCCAGCTCTTGCTAGAGCCTTCCACCTCTCCAAGAATGCGGCGCAGGGGGAGCATTGAAGGAGATGTGAAAACATCCATAAAATCCCTCTACGAAGGACAGGAGACAACGCAGGTTGAAAAGGAGGACGTAATAAAAGGTGATGTTCAAGGGGCTATAAAGTGTCTAATGCAAAAGAAACAATATTCAAATTCAAAACGTATGTATCCTCCCAAGAAAGCAAAAGTGGCTGTGAGAAATCCATCGACTGCAAAGCAAGTGGAGCATGAATGCTTACATGTGGCTAAGAGTGAGAGTGTAGCAGTCAATCCAGCCCCCGCGGTGAAAAACCATTCTCACAGCAGTGAGTCAGAGAAGCACATACAGAAGCACACTGAAAGCAAATCACTGAAAACGAATGTCATAACCCAAGAGGACCACTCTCTTACTGTAGGCAAAACAGACAATACTTCTGAGGCCTCTCAACAGATATGCATAAAAGAACAGAGTGTGAAACAGAAAATGCTGCCCCTACAGAAAACACCAGCTCCTAAGGCCATTATGATCAAAAATAAACAAATGGCTAATAACGAGCAGACAGAGACGAAAGCAGTCGTTGGCATGAATGCGATGAAAGAGGTGCAAAACACATCACAGACAAATGTGTCAACCAAGCAAACGCATGAAACAAAGACAATCAAACAGGTGCAAACTACAGTGACAGAGCACAAGACTGTCACGCATAAGCAAAATGTGACCGTGTCAGAGCATGTGTCTGCCTCACAAAAGCAAAATGCTACAACAGAGATGAAGGCTCTCACACAAAAGCAAAACATCAAAAATATGAAGAGTGATTACCGTAACCTTGACATGAAAGGGAAAGGCATGATCAAAAGGGGGAAGCCAGAGATTCACTTCCCCCCTCCTCCTTCTTCCCCGCCGCCACCTTCAGAGTCTGAGCTCTCCCTTCCTCCGCCTCCATCACCAGTGTTGGAGAGCCCAGCATCCCCCACATCCCTCCCCCTTATTATGAGACAAGACGTTGACCTCCCACCCCCACCACCACCACCCCCTGTGGAATGTGTGAAGTCTGAGACAGAATTTTTCCCTCCTCCCCCTCCTCCACCTCCACCCTCTGTGGCTGGACAAGATTTCCTTCCTCCACCTCCCTCACAGCAAGAGCTTAACGCTATGCCTCAGCCTCCCCCTGTCAAGCCAGGGAAACCAATCGGCAGGCCCTTATTCAAGATGCCCAAGCCACCGGAGTCACCCAAGCAGCCCATACAAGTTAAACCCAAATGGCAGAAAAAACAGTCGACCCCTCCAGCACCACCACCACCTCCTCTCCCTCCTGGCCAAGAAACAATGGTGTCAACAGAGCTTAAGGAGGAAGCTACAGTCCAGGAAGTGAAAAAACAAGTGACTAAACAGGCTGAAACAAGCAAGCAGATTCAGTCTGAATCAACAGCAGTATCAACAACAAAAATACCAGCAAGCATCCCAGTTGTAAAACAAACACAAAAGGAAATGCCAAAGCCGCCTAAAAAAGTGTTTGTCCCTCCCATTAAACTGCCTCCACCCCCTGAACCCACTCCAGCACCAAAGCCTAGACCGTATGCTCGAAAATTCAAAACCCCTCTCATGCTTGCAGAGGAAAGGTACCGCCAACAAAGAATGGACAAAGAGGACACGGAGGGGAGTAGAGTTACCACTCCCACCTCTCCGCCCACTAATATACAAGTACAAGCATCATGCTCTGTTGCTAGTGGTGAGCTTTCCACAGCACAGAAAACCGAAAAAGAAGTGACCATGGAAGCAACAAAAGCAAAGGCTGAAGAAGCTAAGACCATTTCCAAAGAAGAAATATCAGCACAAGAGACTTCTGCCAAGAAAACCCCTTCCCACATCCCTTTGAGCAAGCCTTTGATCCCAATGGTAAATACGAAATCAGCCCCTGGATCTCCAAATATTTCCTTAGATAAAAAGCAAATCACCAGTGAGCACTCTTCTATGGTCTCCTCAGAAAAAACACTTGCCTCATCTGATGTCATTCAAAAAAGTCAAATAGCGTCCTTGGCCAAGAATCAGACTGTTTCTGTCTCGGCTGCTCAGTCTCATCACGAGGCCTCCAGCATTAAAGTCCAGTCATGTTCTCATATGGTCACTTCTTCAGTCACGGAGCAGCAGCAGTTCATTAAGAAATCTAGCACCAAGTCTATCGCTGCTACACAGAGTGCTGTCCAGGAAAATGTAAATCTTCAAAGCCAGTCTGCGGTCACATTGAAAGCTGAAGATGTAAAGAATATTAATATGCCTCTGACAAGAGAGGGAAAGATTACTCCCTCTCAACCTACTAAAATTCCAAAGGTAACTCCAAGTTTCAAGGTGAAAACCTTTAAGATGCCAACAGAGAAGAAAGAGGAGAAATGTGACATTGTGGGACAAAAAGAACCAATGGAAAGTGAATTGCATTTACAGCAAGACAATGATATTTCACAGAAAAGTGAAACAAAAGTGATTCAGGAAAGCAACCAGGTGACGTCAGCCAAAAATGAGATCAAAACAGAAATGAAAGTAAAAGAGAAGAAACATCAGGTGACCCCACCTGTAAAAGAAACTATAGTGGAGGTTCAAATGAAAAAGGCAAAACAGGTGTCAAAGAGAGAGAATGAAGTAAAGCAGTCCCCACTGATGAACATTTCTATGCCCAAAGAGACTAAGATAATGTCTGTACCGACTCCTCAAGGACAGGGCCACATATCTGGCTCCTACAGTCAGCAGAGCATGAAGGCAGAACACAGTCAAAGACACGAGGAGATAGTTGTAACTGAGAGTGTGGTTCAGCAAAACTTTCAGAGGCAGGAGGCTGTTCATACTCAAAAACAGCAAATAAAGATTTCACAACAGCAGCAAAGAGCAGAAACAAATAAAATGCAGGTAATGGCTGGAAAATCAAAAGGTGAGCCTAAGGACGTCTTGGTGAAAGGTACAGCTAAAATGGCCCATACAGATGAAGCTCAATGTACTGAAGAAAGCATAGACTTAGAGAAATGTAAATTAATGCAGAAACTACTTACTCAAATAAAAGAGCTTCAGGGTACACCAAGCAAAATAGACTCCAATGCTGTCAGGATGATTATAAGTGAAGTCCCTGGCTGGATGATGGGCTTGGATGAGAAAAATAATTTAAGTGAAATTGCTCTTCAGCAAAGTAAGAAAAAGCTAACGGAGATGATTGTCTACGTGAGAAATATTGTTCAAGCAAAACTCACATTTTTGGAAGACAACTTGACAGCCGTGGAAAAACAAGACAAAGAAGCACCATCAGCACCACCTCCAGTGCTTCCAAAACCTGACAAGAACGTTTTCGGTGGAGCAACTGCAAAGATATCTAAAATTAGCATTGGCTCATCCAAAGTAGAGACACAAAAGAACGTGGTTGAGGCGAAAACGTCATCTCAGGAGAGCAAAATGCATCAGGAGCTGAGTGAGGTGTCAAACATTGATCAGAGAGTTTCCTCCCCGTTAACAAGTATTCGCACTCCATCACCCACTTTCATTAGTATTGAATCGGTAAGGAGGACAGCTTCACCGCTCAGAGTGACCCCTTCTCCTCCACCCTACAAATCTGCTGGGACACCACCACCCCCTCCTCGCAAGTCATACACGCCCACATCTCACTTCAGCAGGGCCACACCCTCTCCCACCCTGAGCCGTTCAGAGAAGTTGATGAAGCTGAAGGATACTACCACTAAACTCTCTCGGGGCATGACCCCTCCTCCTCCCATGCCGGTGCCAGAGTTTTTTGCAGTTGAAAGAGAGGAATCATCTCCACTTTGTGACAGGGAGACTCACATAGAGACACATGAAGAGGAACTGTTAGATGTGACAGAAATGGTAGACTCCATGATGACTGTCAAGGACAAAAAGTATTTCTTTGAGGAGGCCCAGAGGGCTGAGGTCAACAGGACGTACAGTCGGAAGGATCCCATCGAAATCCCTGAACGCCTGGGACCTGATTCTGAGGAAGTCCCAGAGACCGTGAATGTAGACCTTCTGAAAGAGGATCTCCCAAGGGTTGACCTGTCAAAGCTGCTCAATAGATTTGAATCGCCACAACCAAAAGTTTACACCAGAAAAGACCCCATTGTCATCGCAGAGAGGCTGGGGAGTGACACAGAGGATGCAGAGGGAGACCCCAAAACACCCAAAACTGAAGAAATTCCTACATTCAACGTCAAAGCAATAAAGGATGTGTTTGAGACCGGAGAACATAGTTCCCAGGCAGCCAGAGAGCTAAGAGAACAAATAGAAAGAAGAGAACATGAATTAGCCCATTCCGAACCGGCGGGGCACTCTGCAACAACATCAGTCACTGAGCAATTCTCCAACATTGATGACTATGGCAACGTGACAAGCGGGATGAGGAGTGAGACAACCATGCACTCGGAGAGCTCCATGACACGTGGTAGCCCTCCATCCTATGCTGACGTGGTACGGGGGAACGTTCCAACAGTAGACGTTCCCCCTGAGGCCTCTACTGAGGAACTGCTGAGGAACTTCCAGCAGTCGTGGGCCGAGAGCCAAGGAGTTTTCCAGAACCTGGGTTTCAGTGTCTCAGAGCAGAGGACATCGCAGATTGTAACGCACCAGCAGGAGACTGTCATGACGGGTAAACCATGCTGTGCAGCATGAGGATACTAAAACAAACAGGAGTGACGGTGTGTTTAACATGCTTTGTGTGTGAGAATTATGGGCATCAACTGCATTGTGTGGAAAGAAAAAACATTAACATTTGACACTGTTATTTATGTCACTGCATTTGTGTTTCCTTTCATTTTAAACATTTATTTCAGTAACTGCTAAAGCTTTGAAGAACTAGTATCTTAGGTATTGGCAGTTTTACACCTTTTAAGATTCATAGGCAACAATTGTTGTTGTTTATTCGGGCCTCGGATGTGAGAAGCTTGTTGTCAGCAGGCAGTGATGATAACATACTGGACTAATATTTTTCATGCTTGGGTGTGTGAACTGCTTGAATTGTATCCAGCAAAAAGCACAACAATATTTTTCATTCCTTCATACTCTTCGTTTCAAGGTGCATGATAAAGTTACACTTGCCGTTTCATGTTAATGAAGTGAATTCCAAACAAAGTAATGTTTTAAAACATAAAGAATATTCAAAAACTTGCTGTAATTGAATTTTTACATTTGAGTTCTTATGAATAGCACCCAGAATCCATCTAATGCATTTTTAGAAAATGAACTGTACTGCTGATAATTATCATTACAGTACATTTTCTAAAAACCTAATAGAATCTGCACCATATTGATATGCTGAATTTGTGTTATTTTGTTTGTTATCAGCTCTTAAATCAAAAGGAAATGAAAATAAATATGATTTTGTACTTTCTGCAGAAAACACGAGTTCCAGAGTCCGAACAGTGCACGGTGTGTCGGAAGAGGGTGTACCCCATGGAATCGTTGATCGCGGACAAACAAAACTTCCATAAAAGTTGCTTCCGCTGTGAACACTGCAGAGGCAAACTAAGGTGAAACTATTTCACAGAGCAACATCATTCTCATTGTTTTTATTCACTGTACTTGTATTGTAACCTCTGTTTTCTTATCTTTGACAGCCTTGGCAACTATGCCTCTCTCCATGGACGAATGTACTGCAAGCCACATTACAAACAACTGTTCAAGTCCAAAGGAAATTACGATGAGGGATTTGGACAGATACCACACAAAGATCAATGGAACTCCAAGAACCAGCAGAATTCTGATGAAAAAACCAAATCACCAACACCTGAAAAGAAAGCTATGGATTCCACTGCCCAGAGCAGTGTCACTTCAACAAAGGTAGATGTGTCAGTTACACATGATAATGACATAAGCAAATCAGTGGATGAAGACAGAAAGCCCACCGCTAAGATTTCTGTCGTATGGCCCCCTCAAACGGATTCCCCAAAGAAATCCTTCAGTGTGGAGGAGGAGCTGAAGTTGGTTAAGCCACCATGGCCCCCTCAGGAGAGCTCAACACAGAAAGATGAATACCAAAGTCAGCCTACTAAGCCTTCATTAAAAGAGACTGATAATCCAGTAGCTAAAGTAGAAAATGGACCCAAGGAAAATGTCACGGTGCAAGAGAATGTGAAAAAGCCTGAGGAGACTCCAGTAGAGAGGGAGGCTTTGGCCCCTTCTGTAGCAGCCACTGAGGCACCAGTAAATGTTACTCCCACTCAAGAAACCAAAGAGTCAAACAGCGGCATTGAGGCTGTAGCACAAGTGGATTCTCAAATGGACTCTGAAGCAAACGCTGGGAAGGAACAAAAAGGGAATGATGGTGGCGCTGTGGAAAGCATGAAAGTGACTGAGAAGGATGAACAGAAAAGTGGAAAAGGGGATGAGGAAGTCAAAGTAAATGGGCACAACGGACAGATGGGAAGTGCACCGGGTGAGAATGTAAGGCAGGAGGAGATAGATAAAGCAAATGATGACAGCGTGAACAATGGGGAGGCTGTAAAGGTCGCGGTAATAGATGAGGAGGCGCTGGCAGGACAGGCAGTGAATGCAAACTCAAACAATAACAACAATAATAGCCAGTTATTGCCTGACCATGGAACCCTTTTTCAATGGCTTGATGAGGAAGAGGCAGAGAAAAATCAGCCACTCTCTTTGACTGGTTCAACCGCAGATTTTTTACTAGATGATCACTGTGAAGAATCCAAATGGATGCCAACTGACGTGCTGCAATTGGCACAGAGGGATGATGCTTTTGTGCCAGCGGGTGCCAAATGTACGGAGGCCACAGACTGCTATTCAGACACAGATTTCTTTACTGAGAGAGCTGAGGGAACATTCTCTTTCAAAAGTGAGGCCATTGAGCCACAGATTAGCACATCAAGCTTCCTCGAGGACATTTTTGCTGGCCTAAGTACTAGCAGCTCCGGCCTGCTATCTGATTTCAAATCCCACATCTTCAGTCAATCTGCTAGTGAGACGCCTCCAGCGTTGGATGACCTTTTGGACTTTGGAATGGAGTCGAGAGAAACCGCAGATAAACCCAGAGATCTGAGGGGAAAGGATGAGCACAGTGACAGCTTTGCCACAAACTTCAGCGCACACAGGGACGACACTTCTCTGTCGGCAGATGATGATGGATCCCTGACAGTGGAGGAACAGATCAAGAGAAACAGATACTATGATGATGATGATGATGACACTGATAACTCCTGAATTCAACTACGATCAGCCCCATCAACTAAAATCAGGCAGCGTTGACCACATGCAATTTCACACCCATGTCCATGGAGAGATGAACTGATCTGATTTATTTTAGCGTTTCTTTTTTGTACTGAGTTTTAAAATGATATTTTTGCTCTGTAATTCACTATCTAGGTTTGTTTGGATGCTGTTTGAATGCACCTGGTGTGCAGAGAATAAGTACATGGAAAATGGATCTTTGTTCTTGTATGTTACTTCTATTTTTTTCTGATTTTGTGGTAATATCAAAACAGGGCTATATCTGCAATATGCAATTTGCAATATATGCATTAAATTACAAACATAGTGGTTTTCTTTTTTGCTTTGTTTGAACGAATGGCTGTCAGGTTTCTTTTGAGTCTGAATAAAGAGGTTTTTCTTTTCCAATTCTGTTGTATATCTCCTGATAGAAATAAAGCCTCATAAAGTCTACGCTACATGACTTTTTAATCAGTAAGTGCACAGACAAGGGAGGGTGGTAATGGTAGCTGTATCTCATTGTGTGGCTGGGTAGTTTGATCTATGGCCTACCTAGATAACACAGTCCAGCTGAGATCTCTTTGGCTAGATTCCTATTGATTTTCACTGCGGGAGCAGGCTGGTCGTAGGAGTTACAGATTTTTCCATTAGGTGGCTTTTGTCACCTCTAAGCGATCTTTTTTTTATTTCCTACTCAGTTACAGCTTGATGACATGGGGTAACTGGCTCAGAAATCCACTGCAATGCTAATTAAACATGTAAAAGACATACTGTAGTGCAACAAAAGTGATGGCGTAACCAAATCTGTGTGGGTCATGCCACTTCCTGCTGACCGTTCCTTTCAGTAGGGGAAGCAATGGTGTTCTTGGTTCAATAATTCAGCATACTGTCCTGGAATGCTGTTTGGCATCTTTTTAATTGGGCTATTTTGTCATTTTTTGTTATGTTTGCTGTAATGTTTCCTCTGACAATCCGAAACAGATGCAGTTTTTCTTTTTAATCATTTTATCCCCCTGCCATCCAGGGACTGATAAAGGCTAGCCAGGTATCATGCCCGAATTGTCCCACTAGGGGCCCCGGGGCAAGCATTCCTCCACACTGCCAGCGGTCACCATTAGACCCTGCACATTATACATCTGCCCTGTCAACTGCCCACCCAATCAGATAGGTTAGGCAAAATATACTAAAAATTGCTCACTGTAAGCTACTGAAGATACCCAAGATGGTATGCAAATGTGTATGCAACTTTGCAATCAAAGTACAAATTTATCTACAGGCAAACCTGGGGATTTTGGGGTCCTTGGTGGTCCGGGCGCCCAAGGGCCTGTTCCCAGAAGTGCCAGGTGTCATCAAAGCTTCATATTGTTTTTAAGCAAATGATGAAGTGCTTGACAGCATCAGTCAATCATCCTACTGAGGTGTCCTTTCAAATCGTCCCCATGGTTAACTGGGTCGTGAGTTTATGTTTGCCCGGGGGCCATCAGATCAGTCAGGCATGACACGCGGTCGCTCTGTGGCTCGAAAGTCAATCCCAGTCGAACAAAGCAGCAGCATCCTCCTCCTCGCACTTCCGGACCGATTGGCTGCTCTTCCTCTCATCGGGCGGTGCTGATTGGACAGCTCCGCTCCTCTGCCGGCGGCAGCCTCCTCTCCGCGCTCCTGCCGGGAGAAGCCGAGCAGAGGAGGAGAGACCCGGCACAGTCTGGGACGGACACCGC
>OMLI01056422.1:17503-32354 GCA_900302605.1 Rondeletia loricata
GAAAGTCTGAATCTGGATCAGGGTGATCCTATCCTGAATTGCTTTGAAATACTGGGACAAAATCTGGCCGAGTTGTCTGATCCTGGATCACAAAAAATGGGATTTCAAAATCTGATCGGATCTAATTGAGATTAAAAGTTGTGAACTACTGGGCCCAGGGGGCATTAAAGAAAATCTGCCTTACTCTGCAACCACTATCCTAGTTTGTTCCTCTTGATAAACTGAATCAACACTGTAGATAAAACACCATCGATGGATGTGTCCATCAGACCGGTCATCTGTGCGTTTCAGTGGTCTAAACCACAACCATCAACTGTTGTCTAAATGAGCATTGTGATTGATCAGAAGTGAACGATCAGCAAAATAGAAATATCTCTGGATATACTGTAGAATTTCATTATATAACCCTGTTATCTTTATGCCTCTGTGCCCTCCAGGGTTTGAACAACAAGAAGAGTCTTCCAGCAGGGGGCACTATGCTGCACTGCCTAGACAACATCGCCACCTTCATGGAGGCTCTCCCCATGGACTCCCCCAGCAACCTGTGGACCACCATTTGCAACCAGTTCCAGACCTTTCTCACCAAATTGCCCTCTGTGCTTCCTCTAAAGGTAGATATGAACTCTACCATGCAGTTAGTCACGGTTCGATATGGATTGATGTGATTATGTTTCATGCAAAGGGCCTCTTTGGCAGGGCCGAGAGTCTTAAAGTGGTCATTGATTTGACTGCTGCTTTTGACCTTGGCGGTCAGATGAGTGAACTCTAATCAATGAGCTTCTGCAGACAAACCAAAACACAAAGCGCAGCACTTTGGTTATGCGCCATGTAATGATTTAAAAGATAGTGGTAGTTTAGATATTTCAACTAGTCCTTTGTAATCTGTCTTAATAGTGTCCCATGGATTCCAGTTTGAGGATCATCATTTGTCTGTTGAAAATCCCGACCACAAATGCCACCCGGGTAAGCCTTGAGCAGAGAGACAGATTTCACTTTATCGCTCCTAGTCCAAACCCTGACTTCTAACCTCTGACCCTTCCTCCTCCACCGCTGTTCTTCAGAGCCTGCTGGAGCCCTTCTCCAAGCTGCTGAGCTTCGTCATCCAGTACGGCATGTTCAGTCTCTCCTACCTGGTAGAACTATGTGGCCTGTGTTACAAAACCTTCAACAAGGTATTGTTGACTGTGTACACTTTACACCTTTTTATATAATAATAATAAGACAAATATGCGCATATGTATGAAAAAACATATGTTGGTACCCAATAGTTATGCTCTCTTGATAAAGTTAAACCTGTTAAACTGTCCTGCAGTGTTAAGAATGATAAAATCCTCTTCACAGGCCGCTCTGTCATCACTCTTTTGCTTCTACGCCTAGTTTCCTGACTCTCCAGCCAGCCAGAAATGTGTCCGTGTGTCACAGATGATTAAGTAGGCAATCAGCCAGTATTGATTAACATGATTAGTTGTGGTGCTGGGGCCGAGGATGTATGGTGTGTTTCTGCGAGGCTGTCTCAGGCAGAGATGGAGCCTGGGCTGTCTGCACGATTAGGCCAGATGGATCCTCAGTCCTGCACCGCTGTCGTCGCTGCATGCTTTATGTCTCCTGCAGTATTGATTTTCTACACCCTATTTAATTCCTCACCGTATAATATCCAGAGGCAGTATGACCAATTGCTTTTGGAATCTGTCCTGTGCAGTTGTTTTCTGGTGAGGTGAAGTTTCAGGGAGGCACAGAAGGGCTTTTAGACCTGTTCAGTTGTCTTCGCAGGTCAGGTTTTAAGGACAGAAAGTCCGGCTTTTCAGACCTACCAAAGTTTGTCACGTCATGCTCCGTTTGTCACGACTGCATTGCACTACAGTGAGTGTTATTGGGTCCCCTGGCTTAAGAACAGCCTATGATTTGCTATTTACCAAGGACGTGCTCCATTAACTTTTAATTACGAGAGTGCTGTGTACAGGTATGCACGCATTAACAGGCAACACAATGAGAAATGTCAGCAGCAACTGTGCATTCTGTAGGAGCAGAGGAGCATGTGCCTGAGCCTAACATCAGCAAACATGACTGCATAGAGAAAGAGAGAGGGAAAGTGGAAGAAGACGACAGTGTGGTTTGTAAACAGGCAGCTGGGCTTTGTGTGGAGTGGATGAACAGAGAGAGCAGCCTGTCCTCGGGGAGGGAGGAGGCAGCCTGACAGCCTCATCTGAGCTGCCTGGGACTCTGGGAGGAGAGATCTGGACTGGCCTAAATCTACTTCTCAGCTTCACTATTCTCTGTTTATTCTCTCTCTCCCTCCCTCCCTCCTCCCTCTCCCTGCCTGTCCTTCCCCCTCTATTCAGGCTACAGAGTTTATGCTCTGCTCACAGCATGAGTAAAATGAGAGTGATAGTAGAAAAAGGCGGTCTTTGCTGCATCAGTACATTTACTCCACTCTCTATCTCCTTGCATCCAGGAGAGAGATAAGTTCTACATGTCCCGCATTGTGGTGCTAGAGCTTCTGCAGGCTCTCAAGTTCAAGTCCTCTCTGCCTGACACAAACTTGTTACTGCTGGTCCAGGTAAAAATCCCGTTTCAATCTAAATGAACCAAATACAGTTCAATACAAATCACAGTATTTCGTCCTGAATGCAGTGCTGCAACTTGTGTTGTGGATGTTGTCAGTTCGTTTGTGCAGATATTGGTACACGGCTAGCAGAATCCACCATCATCCAAAAGCACATGATCTCAACGCTGCCGGGGGTAAGACTTAAGTGCTTCTGCGTCGGGATCTTATTAGAATCAGTCTCATAAAACAGCAGGAAATAAAGATATACCCCGCTGTGATTCCTCGTAAAAGATAAACTGTTTTGCTCTCAACAGTGCACGACTGCAGCGATGGAATGCATGAGGCAATACATAAGTGAGCTGCTGGACTTTATTGCAGATATGCACACGCTAACCAAACTGAAAGTAAGTCTTGTTTCTCATGGGAATGCCGCAACTTGCGTGATGTGTTATCATTTTCATAGACCTTTGACCTCTCGCCTTAGCCTCTTGTTTGTGGCTCAGCATCTCTTTCTCTTCCTCCAAACCACACCCTTTTATTCAGAGCCACATGAAGGCTTGCTGTCAGCCGCTGCACGAGGACACCTTCGGGGGTAACCTGAAAGTGGGCTTGTCACAAGTCACTGCCATGGAGATCAGCAAAGGCAATCACCGTGATAACAAAGCTGTGGTCCGCTATCTTCCATGGCTTTATCATCCTCCCTCCACCATGCAACAAGGGTAAGAATTACATCGCTTCCAAAGAGTTGATTAATGAGTCAGTGACTATGAGGATTATTTTATGGTAAAGACACCTTATATCATGAAATTAGACACTGTGTATACGCTTGAGAAATATGCAAATAGTATCGTAGACAATATGTTGTGCACTCATTTGTGAAACTGGGTTCCAACTGTGTTCTCTCTGCAGTCCAAAGGAGTTCATCGAGTGTGTGTCCCACATCCGTCAGCTGTCCTGGCTTCTTTTGGGCTCTCTGACTCACTGCGCCCTGCACCAGGGCTCCACCTCCTGCATGCCCATCCCTCTAGACGCTGGCTCCCACATCGCAGACCACCTCATTATCATCCTCATTGGCTTCCCAGAGCAGTCCAAGGTCTGGTAGAAACAAAGCTCTTCAAATGGTCCTGTCTAGGTTTTGTAGATATGGTCTGTAACCACCTCACTGACCCGTCTGCTCTGGTCTTGATCTCTGTCCCCAGACGTCGGTGCTGCACATGTGCTCTCTGTTCCATGCCTTCATGTTTGCCCAGCTGTGGACCATCTATTGCGAGCAGGCAGCAGCTGCCCCGGCCCTGCAGAACCAGAACCAGACAGAGTTTTCCTCCAGCGCCATCCTCACTGGCCTGGAGTTCTGGAGCCGCGTTACCCCCAGCATCCTGCAGCTCATGGCCCACAACAAAGTGGTGAGTGTCCAGCCTGCTCCCTTTCCACCGGGGAACCAGCTAAGTTAGCTAAGGTAAAACAGTCGCCTGGAAATCTGGTCTGCTTGTTCAGTGTCTGCTTTTGTAATAGATTCCCCTGTTTGTTTTTTTACTATTCAGCTTTATAGATAGTGAGGAAACAGTAACTGTGTCATAAGAAATCAGAATTTTGATTGCTATCTTTTCCCTCAGATGGTAGAGATGGTGTGTCTTCATGTCATTAGTCTGATGGAGGCCCTGCAGGAGTGCAACTCAACCATCTTTGTCAAGGTTAGTTATAACCCCATTATTTTTGCTATGTGCATCATGTTTCATGTGATCACCTTATAACAACTAACACATTATTATCCATGTTCATACTTCCCATTAGCTAATTCCCATGTGGCTACCCATGATTCAGTCCAACCTCAAGGTAAGGCTTTTGGAATGCTTTGTGCCGTTATAGATACAGATTAACATTGTGCAGGTAAATATTGTCTCTTCAGATGATTCGAAACGAAAACAATGTTCTGTAACATTCCTCTTCATTCCTTAAATCGTCCTCATTTCCCTGCGGTGGTCAGCATCTGTCTGCGGGGCTGCAGCTGCGTCTCCAGGCCATCCAGAACAGGGTGAACCACCAGAGTCTGCAGGGCCAGGCCCCCGGAGCCCTGCCGTTAGCCCTGCGCAAATGGCTGCAGTGCACCCAGTTCAAGATGGCTCAGGTGGAGATCCAGTCGTCGGAGGCCGCCTCACAGTTCTACCCCATGTGACCTGTTCTCTGGTCACCTCCGGGGTCGTCCAGGGACAAGTCCTCCTCAGGACCAGCATGCATCCAATCCGGCTGACGCCTTTCACCGAAAAGGACTCCTACATAAACCGACGCTTGCTGTCTGGGATTCATTCGGACTGAATCATATTCAGCACCTTTAGTATTATACTAGTATTTGTACAGTACAGTAAATCAATGCTATTTTAAAGTGCTATCATTGGAGCTGGTAATAAAAGATGTGGTAGGCTTGTGGGGGCAATTGTATCAGGTGCCTAACTGTTGTATTCAACAGATCTGGGAAGTCAGTAGATGAATTTCTTTAGACCAATGTTTGTAATAGTGAGGGTCTGAAAGCAAATGCTTGTTGAATCTTAGATATGCTCACTCTGTGACTTTCACTTTTTAAGTTGCTTGGTTGCAAGCTGGATAATAAAAGTATGAGTTTTCTAAACGTTTGGACACCCTGTCATTTCATCTTACAAAGTGCTGACCAATTCGAAATTCTACTTTGACATTCACTGCACTTATTGTGTGCTGACAGATGTGAAAAATGGCCAGTGTACCATTATGTACATGGCAGACCAGTGAAACCAGCTCTGTTGTTTGCTGTTTCTGGACTAGAAACTGAACCTCAGGTGTCCAGAAAAATGACATGGCAGGTATCACCCAGCTCCTGCCTGTCAGTCATGTTGCCTCTCGCCATCAGAGCTCAGATCGATCAGAGGCCAATCTGAGTTGCAGCTGCAGCTTGTAACTCGATAAGGCGGAGCCAGACATCGGAGGTAAACAAGCTGTGCCCTCTCCCCTCCCCCCAAGTGGAGAGCGCCCTCCCTTCATTGGCAGCAGTGAAATAGATTTGCCCGCGCGTATACCAAGCAAACACAATTACCTTTGGCCTAATGTGGTTTGTTGTGATTAAGCATTGTGAGGTTTAACCACATTACACCGAAGCTCTTGTCTGGGAATAACAGATGACATGACAGCAGGGCTGCAAAGCTGAACAGCACATTCATCTTTGTTTAGATTTTCAGTGCTGGAAGGATTTCATTATCAAGCTTTAAGATTAATTAGATCAGATCACATAAATGTATTCTGTGTGAAGAAATTAGTTTATGGGCAACAAATAAGGGAGATTTGATTAGAATATTTTTCTAAAAAAAAATGTATATACTTTTCAGTCATTGCATATAAGAGGACCCGTGTTCAGAGGCATGTGCCAAATGAGTCACTAGCTTAAGATGCTGTCTAATGATGTCACACAATGTGACTAATGAACACACACACACACACACACACACACACACACACACACACACACACACACACACACACACACACACACACCATCCCTGGTGACCCCAAGCTAGCTGAATCAGGCTGCAGTGCCCCTTCTCATCAACCGCTAGTCTTGGCTCATCAAAGACTAGAGGTTGCTCTCTTGCTGTGTGCCTATGTGTTACAGTGATGCTAGGTGCAAGTGTGCGTGTGCACAGGTGTTTGTGTGTATGTGCGTGCATGTGTCCCTGCATGTGTCCCTGCATGTGCATATGTGTTTGTTCGTGTGTGTGTGTGTGTGTGTGTGCGCAATCAAGTCCCCCAGCACTGGGGTTGCATCTGTCAGCCACCGCCACCGTTGTGATCGTTTGAACTTGCAGCCCTTTCTAAAGAACCTCTCTCATTAGCAGCAGCTTATGTAATCAGTGTCCCACAGGTATCCAGCACTTTCCCCGCCCCAGCCTGCCTGCCTGCTGCCTCCTGGAGGACCATATGGGAGCGCTGACCTGATGAGCAGGCAGCTGGAGATACTGAGGGTAATTAACGCTGACCGACGGCCTCTCAGACAGAGAGGGTGTGAGTGGGTCCTCAAGGGTTGTGAAGGTCAGCTTTGAAAGGACTGTGTGAGCACACACATGCACGAACACTCACACATACACATAACACGTATCTAAAATGTATCACCATGTATATGCATAGGTGACGTTCCATGATTAAAGAGGAGGTTGGAAGTGGAAGTCTCACACAGAATACAGCAGATAAAACTAGCCAGTGATTTTGTACAGATACAACTGAATTGAAAGAATCAAAATTTCAGGAATCTGTGAATCATCTTCCTTTTGACTCTATGGAAATACCTTCTGAGAGCCTCATAAAGCTTGTTGAGATGGTGAAGATCCCTGGCCCTCCCGCCTAGCGCTGTCACTTTGCTTTTATTACAGTGAAATCCACAGCGCCCTGCCTGGACAATGCATGAATGTTTAAATTGCTCAGAGTGTCCATTGGCATTACCATCAAGTGGCACATCTAAAGCAGGGAAGGCAAAGTAGCCTTCTATAGTCTCTCATTCACATTATAATTCATTCACATTCCTCTCTGGTGCTCTTCAGCTCTCGCTACATGGCGTAGCCTGTACAACACACATCTCTCCCCCTTCCTTGTTTCACATTATTAACTAAATGTATAATGTACAAACGAATAGAAAAATTGCCAAATGTATCTTTATTGGTTTAATCTGAGAATGGAACCTCTATCACAGAAGTGTTCCTCTGAATCGCACTAGCATCATTTAGTTTCCTTTAAATTCCAGATTTTATCAAGCCAGTTATACAACTGTGGGTTTAGCTGCAGAACATAATCATTCACACACAGCCGTGATGTTTGTGACATTTTTATCCACTGAGCCGGGAGCTAGCACAATATGTGACCCATACGTTGTCTTATTTGTGTCATTAAGCCCCATGGAGTGGAATGCGCTTGATAATCGCAGTTCATTAAAGATGCACTGTGTGAGACAGACGGAGAACATGTCCTCCGCTGTGGGGGGCCCAGGAGACATGGCCTGCGCGGCCCGGCACAGCACAGGCAGACAGGATGGGCACAGGCTAAATATAACAGCCTTCGCCACACACGGTCAGGTTTGTCTGCCATCGGATAACAACAGATTTTGATCTGCATTGTCTTTAAACACAATAGACTGCAGGTCTGTCATTATGTACAGTTTTATTTACAACTGAAAAACTCAGCAATGAAATCAACCTATGCAAATCTTTCTATCTGTTTGGTATAATGCATAAATTGTGTGTTTACTATTGATTGCCATATATACATGAATGGCTCGCTCCATCAACATGACAACATTGACATAACTGTAATTGGTAGCACATTGTTTAATTTTTACTATGTATAACCCGATGTTCTGTTACACTGTACATGTAATTAACAGTCCAGAAGGCAGATATTTAAATATCAATATTTACATTCATGCATCCATCATTTCTCTCATAGGGGTACATTGTAGGGTATACTGTTTGCTAATACCTGTGCATGTTTCGATGCAAGTGTGTGTTTCCAAAATTCAACAGTTTAGCCAATATCTACACTGAACTGACAGCCACGGAGTACAGCCCGCTCTCACAGAGAACACTCATCTGCATGCACACTCACACACACACAGACACACACACACACACACACACACACAGACACACAAAAAGCAGCGCAGCGTTGAGTGATGCTCCAGTTCAGCTCAGTTGTGTTTTTCCGCGGGGGATGTGGAGGACGCCTGTGACAGCACTGAGTCACACACGTCCCTGTTGAGGCCATCCTCTGTGCAACCTGATCTCTGGCTATTGGCTAAACCTCCTGTCTCTCACTAGTCACAAGGTCAGCCCCGGGCTCATGTCCCCTGTTTCTATAGTGATGGGCTAAGGCCCTTCTTGACAGATGGAAAAATGAACATTGTCAAATCCAAACACTGCACGGCTGAAGGCATCTAGCTGACCCCAAGACCCTAAGCCTCTGCACCAATGAGATTTAACTAAACTAATTGTGATCGTTTATCTTGTAGGGGGCTTGCACCTTGTCAATACATTAATGAATCAAAAATGGGGGCTGGATTATGATGCAGTACAGAAATAATATTTGGAAAACACACATTCACATAGCACATCACAGAGATCCCTGACTCAGGGAAGCAGAGAAAGGCATATCAAACAGCCAGAGACTAAACAACTGATACCAAAACTCGAGCAAGCGTGTTTTCTGCATCAGTGTCTCAACAAACTGACAGCGGGCTTAAAGCATCGGAGCATCACAAATGAATGATATGGTTTATGAATAATTCACTTAAAAAAACAGACCTATCAAGAAATCAAATGAATTCATCAGTCAAGATGTAAATAACTAACAAGGACAGTATCTTTTAAGTAGAAAAATAAATTCAAAGGTAGATAAGTAAATAAATAGAGCAAATAAATAGATGAATGAATATATATTACATTGAGCCTAAGTCCTAAATAACCAGAACGTCCTATATTGACGTTGATCCTCTTTTTTTTTTTACATGGATTTCTTTAAATTGCATAGTCAGATGAATCCACATCTCAGAGCCAGGGCCAACAGTAAAATCATGCCTCTCACAAAGCATCTGCCTCGAAAATGGAAAACAAAAAGATGGACAGTGTGAGGAATATAAAAATGTGGCATTCTCCGTAAAAACTGCATGCACGTAATTTATTGTGTGTGACGGGCCGTCCCGTTTAGCCGCCGCCCATGGGACTGCAGGGCTGCTGTATTGTCTGTTGTTCCCTCGCAGAGTGTGAGGTCTGGATCTGCGGCCGACTGGCAGACAGTCCCGCTCCAGCCGGCAGCCAACCAGCCTGTCAGCAACACTTGCTGTTACTAAGAGCACAATGTTCAGCCTGCTGTGCCACTCATGACACCATGGGGGTTTGTAGATCTTTCTCTCCATCCTTCCTCGCTTGATTTTTCCCTTTACAGCCCTTTCTTCAGCTGGACGGGTGTCTTCAGTCCGGGCGACATGCCGAGAGAGGAAGAAAGGTATATGCGTTTGAAAAACTCGGGGTAAAGACCCAGTTGCATTCTGGGTGAGAAGGGATTGTTGTACTTGGGGTCAGGTGAGCGACGGTCATGGTGATGTCACTTCCTGCGTCTGTCAGGGGACAGTCTACACCACAGTGTTGTTGGTACCCATGGCCTTCTTGTTGCGGACGCTCATGGCGTATTCCCCGCGACTCGTCCCGTTCTCTTCTTTTCGAAGCGGTTTCCTGTGAACATACATTTTCATAAAGTGAGGATTAATTCCATGACGTGAGAGATTCGATGTGGTAAAGGCCACGTCATTAAACAGAGTTTCTAGACTGTTAACCTTTAGGGTGATTTGATTTCTCTGGCCGCTCCGGGTGCATACGCCCGTCTCAGCTATCCTTTCTAATAAGCTCAATGGTAAAAGGTCACTTTGCTCTTGGATCCGTGCAGGGAGACAGCAGGGAAAGATACATTGCAACACAGGGAATGAGGCAATTACATACACGGGTTGGTAAATGAAATCTTCCCTCTAAGCGATGAGTGTGTGTGTGGATGTCAAAACAGCTCGGGAATTACATCAATACATAACCTCATGTGAAATTCCCCCTTCCCTCTCTATGAGTACTTTCTGGTGCAAAAGAAGCTGCAACACACGATCTTCTTGCTGTTATTGGTCTGTGAAGAGCAGTATCATTCAATGCAGCCCTTTTCATGCACCCCTCAGTGCTTTTGCGGTTATTATATTTGCCCAGTGTACTGTGGCTTCTGCGCCGACCCCCTCAGCTGCTCTCCTCTGCTCAGGCTTACGTAACTCAAGAGACAGATCTGAATACAGTGAGTACAGTCATTGTCCCGCTCAACACTGTACAGTGCCTTCGCTGGCACAGAGGACCCTTAAGCTACATCTTAGCTCAGCGTCTCCTGCCCCCTCTTATGAAAGCCCTGGCTGGCCAGTACGACTTGACGGACAGTCATCGTCAGTCCAGTCTTCCCTTCTCGGGCATCATGCAGGGAGGAAATCCTTACAGGTTGAATCGATCTCATACGTGACACTCCTAAATATTTACACAGATACCCACTGAATCATAGTCAATCTGAGACTGTAAATTGTCAGTAAATGCCTGATGAACGGTCTTAAGTTTCAGTCAATATGAAACATCTACAAGCTCCACAAACATGGTTTTATTTTTTTATAACTTTGATCATGAACATTGGTGGCATCAATATGTCTATTTTTTTTTTAAACCCTGCAAGATGAATATGAATAAGTGTTCCCCAAAATAGATGACAGGTATCATCACGGCCTAGTTGTGAACATCACACATGCAAAAGTCCCCGAGCTGCATTCGATTGTATGTGTGTGTGTGTGTGTGTGTGTGTGTGTGTGTGTGTGTGTGTGTGGGTGGGGGTTAATGGGTCTGGAGCAAAGTTGTAAACAAAACGTGAGGCAATGACTAAGACTTCCTCTGAGAATCCTTCATCTGGTGAGGTTGAATGGTACAGGCAATCAGGGATGCATGTAGGACAGATGCTGCTGCTCTGTCCCAGTGGGACCTGGGAAAGCCTGGGAAAGGAAACCGTCCTGCTGCAGGGAAGATGATTGGCTGATGTAGCTGCAGCTAGGGGAGTTGGGACATGCCAAAGTTTCCTCTAAGGGACAGGCTGTATTGTTTACAGCACGTCTGGGAATTCTCCTGTTCTGGGAAAAGAAGTGGTAGTCAGTGGGGTCGATATTCATTCGGTGTTTTTGGATCAGGATTTTGGATATCAGTGTTTCATGTGTTAAGTTCTAAAAGGCCACACTGGTGCGCTGTGGACTGCTGGAAGATGCTCCAGTCCTGGTCATTTCTAATAAGATGTCATCTCTGGCTAGATTGACCACGTCGCTTCGGGCCACCGCACAGGGCAGAGCGTTTGGGCCTCAGACCGACGGCCTTCAATAATAGATGCCATGCTGTTGACACATGGCAACAACACTTCACAGGTTAGATGAATATTTCATATCAAAGCTGTGCAATCACAGCGCACATACCTGTTTGAAGTTTGGGGAATGAATCATGATGAAATTGGGACATGCGTTGAGCTGTTTACAATTATTCTAGCCATCTGGAAATTAGAGTAACATGCTATAGTTCAAAGAAAAAGTACCAAAAAAACAGACTTAAAGATCCTGTGTTTCCTGTTTTGACGGTGCTGGTATGGTAATTGGGGAGATAGATGAATAATGTATAAGCAAATATTGGATTGTAAACCATTTTGCTTTACAAAAGCATTTTGCTTCCCTTGCATATGTGATTGAATATGTTTGATATATTGCCCTTGGACAGGACCGGCTGTGATGTATCATTCTTCGTTGGACAAAGTAAGTGATTGGGAAAAGCATCTAGTTCATTAGGCAGTGGTGTGGAGTTGAGTTTGTTCTGGCTTCCTGGATGGCTCACAGCCTGGACTGCAGCATCATGTCTTTTGATTTGAATGGCACAGCAACACTGAAGCGCAGCGTGTGTCTGAATCCAGCTTCCCTGGCGTTGTGGACTCCGCTGAATAGAATTGTATGGAATAGTTTTGTTTTTTTCCCCCCAACCCCTTTGCCTCTGACAGATGACTGGCAGACAAAGATTATCAAAAATAACAAAAGGCCAGGAGGGCTGGGACCTGCAGAGCTAGCTCCTCTGCTGTCTGTGGTGCTCAGGCCTTGGCCCTCGGCCAGACGGTTTTCACTGGGAAAGCCCTGCGCACCGAGGGGCTGGAAGGGCTATATATAACTGGCTCTGCTTTTTCTCACTGACAAACCCTCTCTCTCACGTTGTTACTGACTAAGACACCCAATTACTGCCTTTCCCTGCTTTGTTAGACAACATTTTAATGTGTCCTTTTCTCTGTGTTCTTCTCCCTTCGTCTCAGGAGCGACGGATGATTAGAGCGTCCGTGACACGTCTCAAAGGTTTTTTTTTCTCCACCGTTTTTTCTTGGACTGCTTTCCTATTGGCTGGAGACTAATGAATGTCTAATGAGGCCCGTCTGGCCAGACCAGTGTATTTTTCCCTTCTCATTCAGAGTGGAGGGCAGCTTGGCGTGGCACAAAGTCTGCAGTCTAGAGCCCACAGAGCTTCAGGACACGACCCGCTTGCATGTATAAAAGATGTGGCCTGCGACTGAATGACTGCGCAAATTAATTCATAAATAATGACTTGGGTTTGGGGCTAGAGCCCATATTGCAACAACACTTTCCTACCACTGCTGCATTAAGAAAGGTGCCCTTTGGCTACACAGGGGGCTGGAGAACTGCCATAATGAATTCCTGAGCCAACCACCCATTACTTCCGCTGCCTGACTTTGCCTATTTGTTGTTTGAAGAAAGGAGAAAATAGAATTCTACTGAGGAAAGCGGACGTGCACTCTTTCTATAGTTTCATAAATATGATAAGATATAATATAATATAACATAATATATATAAATAGAATATAGAATAGAAATATTCCCTTAATTTTGTACACATATCTATGGCTATTCTCATATGGGTTTGTGACAGTCATTGTGTATGCTACATTTTATACAGTGTGTAAATATGCTAAGATGATGTATCTATGTATATATACGTGTGTATGTGTGTGTGTGTGTGTGTGTGTGTGTGTGTGTGTGTGTGGGGGTATGTGGGTGGGTGCACACAAGTATGCTCTGCATGCCTCTCTGTAGCACGTGCAATGCTTTGCACAGTGTGGATGTGTGTGTGCGTTTGTTAAATGTCTGCGAACATGAACGTGTATGTCAGTTTGCATGTGTGACACCGTGCTGCCTGAATGTCACACAGGGAATTGGGTCTTGGTTGTGCCGCAGGCTAAAACCTCACACAGCCTTTTCTCTAATAAGCCAATCCTAATGGGGGAAATAGTTCCCACTGCAACAGCAGGGCCCTGGGATTCCTCTGCTAGCCTCTTGCCTTCACTTTCACATTCATCAAGCTGCCATTCTAAGAAGCTTGGGACAATTACTCAATTTAAAATCAGCACAATATTGCAAAGTCGAATCATCATGCAGCGCCAATTAATTAAGAGAGTAGTGTATTTCTGCATGACTTGCTGTAGTGGCTCTTCCTCTGTGACATTTACAACCCATTCCATTATCTAACCTCTGACGTTAGTGCGACCCAGCAGGGTTATGACAGGGTCACTGTAGCCTTCTGCTTCATTCACATGTACGCAGAGGGAAGAGAAATAGCACAGTCTCCCACGGGTCAAATCACAAACGATACGTTGAGTAACCTGCCTATGATAGTTTGTCATGCACAATTACTTACAATGTTAACATGCTGTTTTCACGTCAAAGACTTTCACAGAGGGGTATTCTCGATAGATGCGTGACAGTACGATGTAACCGAGACATTACATCAACAGTACAAAAGAACAGGCAACAGAATTAATGCAATAGTGACATCCAACCTCTTGATGGCCTTGTAGCAGATGATGATGGCTGAGAGGAGGAAGACAACTGAAGCACAGCCCACTGTTCCAAGCACTATAATCTCCATCTCCATCCACCAGGGCCTCAACAAGGGCACCATGGGCTCTGCCACTGAGAGAGAGAGAGGGAGAGGGGGGGTGAGAGAGAACAGGGAGGGAGAGATGAAGATGAAGACAAATTTTGCATTTTCAAAAATCAGTTAATGTGATTATAACGCTAATCGCTTTAGCCGGGACACTGACTTAAGTCTATTTATTAGATCTCTCATCAATTGGAGACATTCCAGTCTAGTCCAGTCGTTTCTATGATGGCATGGTGAAAACTCATCATCAGTGCAGTCCGGCCAGCTCCCATGCTCAGCCGCAACGGGCCAGAAACGTATCGATTGGCTGTAATGTTATAGCGCATAACAGAGCACCATGGAAGTGGTTTTCTGCCCTGCTCTCCGGGTAGGGAAGTAGCCGTGTCCTCGCCCGTTCTGTAGGTCTTAGGTTCAACGTTCAGAGATATCCAACCCGACACCATGAATCATTTACGGTCCCGTCAGCCCTCCTTACACCAGCACTCCATGTCCACACCAATTACACTTGCAGGAACCTCCTGCTCTTTCCACATTAGATCTGCAGAGTAAGACCACTTACTAGGAACGTTGTATAACATTATGTGCATCAGCAACTCAGTGTCTGTAGCTTCTATGTCTTTCTCTCTCACTATCTATCTATCTATCTATCTATCTATCTATCTATCTATCTGGTTTGTTCCAGTTTCATTGTCCTGAAACATGTACATACATACATACATACATGAACCCATAGCTCCTGCATTTAGTGCTGTTGTGTTGTGAATGA
>OMLI01056438.1:0-10402 GCA_900302605.1 Rondeletia loricata
TTACACCTTTAGTTATAGAGCTATTATTAGCCAGCTAACGTTGTGTTGACTGAGCATGGCTGACGTCTTCATACGAGTCCCGTGTATCGATAATGTTAACGTTACCACACCGTTATGCATTCTGTCCGTTATAAGTCAGTATTGGAAATAATGTGTGTCATCAACTCTGATGCTTGGTTCTCAGTTAAAGCCTTGTCAACCTCACAGCAGCATCCTGTGGTTTGTTTTCTGACAGACAGGCTTACTGTATGTAACATGACACTCCAGCTTCATCTGCACAGTTACAAATGGAACACTCACTGACAGAAAAGAGTTCACCACAAGCCAAGTTCAAGAACAAGAGAAAGGTTTAAGAGATTTATATAGAATGTATATACAAATATTTTTAGTTTGTTGTTTAAATAAAATAAAGAACATTGAGCAACAACTTGGATGCAGGCAATTTTTTTCTTAATGCATTGCAGAAGTATCGGATCAGGACTCGGTATCGGCCGATACTCAATATTAAATGATTCGGATCGGATCGGGGGGGGGAACTTGATCGGGACATCCCTAATTACGTTTAACCATTAATCAGACTAATACAGACATTAAGTTACAAGCATTCAAAGTGTTTTCACAAGTATTCAAACAAATTACAAAGACAAGTGCGCAAATCTCTCTTATGACCACGGAACCTCAAAGACATGTACAAATTAATTCCTGCTAAGATTCAAAACTGAGCTTCAAACTAGTTTCAAGCTTTCAAAACTTGGCTTGAAGCTTTCAACTTGTGGCAGTGATCTCGCTCCATACAAAACTATGGCTATAGGCTGCTATTTCTGAATACTCTCACTTGCTTTCAGAAAGACCACAATATATAGAGGCGGCAGTGGCTCAGGAGGTAGAGTCCTCGCCCAGCAACCGCAAGGTTGGTGGTTCGAGTCCAGCTCCTCCTGGGGAAAAAATATGTCGTGGTGTCCTTGAGCAAGACCCCTAACTCTAATTGCTCCCGTTGAGCAGGTTGGCACCTTGCGTGGCTGCCTCCGCCGATGGTGCATGGATGAATGTGAGGCAAACTGTAGAGCGCTATATAAATGCAGTCCATTTACCATTTACCATATATGTATCAGTTGTTAGTATTTCTTGTTATAACTGTGTCTGTGCATGTGCATATATGTGAGTGAGTGTGTGCATGTTGGTGCATGATTATGCATGCAGTCATGTGTTATTACTCAACGGAATATACGTTAATGGTCCTCACTTTAACAAATACTTAACAAGTTAGTAGGTGATATTTCCTATTCCTATTTCCTGTTCATTCCCCTCAGTCACCCTCAGAAACAGCTCCCTTGTTTCTCTTCTCTTGTTCTTTTAATGGCATTTAGATTTCTTGCTGTGATCCTCAGAGCAGCAAACTGATCTCTGCAGAGGTGGTGGGGCTGTAATAAAACAAGACGTGTCCAAAGGAGCATTTCTTCTGAGGTTTAAAACAAAACATTCCTGGTATCACCAGCCTTGTTCTGAAGAAGGCCTACACCGATTCACTTTGCTGAAACCAGCCACTTTAAAGAGCCACCACTTTCCAGGGATTCTTTGAGTCTGGCAACCAAGAGGAACTCAATGATTTCATTAACTTGCCTTTATCTTCCCAAAAAAGGGAGGTGACCATGTCAAATGTTTTTTTTAATGAAATCTTGTCTGTATTCTTCCAAGGCCCTTCATCATGAATCAACGTGTTCTGAGGCTTACAGGTGCATCATTGTATTCCCCGCCGACGAGTCCTATTGAAATTATTGCTCATTACGCATGTCACTAAGTATCTGTATCGGAACAACTTTATCTTCCGATCCGAGTAGGAGTACTTAGGGGCCGGATCGGAGTCGATACCGATACTACAGATAGTATCGGTGCACCTCTAGCTACAACCTGAATATGACATCTGAGCAGCATAAGATATGAAATGTTGATCAAGTATTTGTCAGTGACACAATTTAGCTCTAATGAAACAAGCGGTGTACACCCTATTTTTCATTTATTTGAATTATCTAACTTCATAAAAATATATCAAATTTTCTCATTACTTTAGTGTAATAGAAAACATTGTATAGGTCTCAGACAAAACATTTCAAATAATTTAATTGTAAAACATTTTGTAGCCCAACAAATTGTGCAAAAACTCAAGGGGTGTACACACTTTTTCACAGCACTGTATATGCCAGCTACCATATTCAGGGTTCTCATAATAAGTAAGTAAGTAAACTTTATTTATATAGCACCTTTCAAAACCAACTTTACAAGGTGCTGTACAAGAGAAGATTAAAGGAACTATATGTAAATTTTTGGCCGAAATTAACATTCATTAAGCGTTTTTTATTGCCAATGAGTGAATTCTAAAACTGGCACTCCAGTGCATAAAAAATGCACTGTAATCTCCATCACCAGTTGGGAAGGGTGAGAGGTCAGGAGGCTGATCCTTAAACAAGCATGTATTTGTTTTCTTACAGCAAATGGGCAGCCTACATATATTTAGTACCTATTAAATGTCTCCTTTGTTCTCCGTTTGAAGCTGTTTCTCGTTTCCTGGATAACAAAGTGTTTAGCTACACTGTTCTATTTATTTTCCTTCATGTACTATTACAATAGTACATGCACCACAGTGAATGGGATGTGTCCTGAAATAACAAGCAGAGCAGTGCTGTTTCCTCTCCTGAAGGGATCCACCCTTACTCCCTCCTGCAGGAACGAGGTCAGGTGTCAAAGGTCGCAGATGATAGAAAGAAAGTGTGCCCAGAGCAGGAGCTGGAGTAAGTATTTGGTACAGGGGCCATAGGAGGGAGGTTTTACAAAGACCCCATTGGTGTTTTGAACATGAATGTAGTAACTGTTTGGCTAAATGTGAAAGAATAACTGTCCACTTGCATACAATCCATACACATCAACTTGAGCAACTGGACTGGATTTTCTACAGAGCAACCAGAGGAAGTTGGCTGATGTGAGGGCACGTGACCAGTTGGTTCATGTAGAAATGTCTACCACTGATGAACCTTTGGAAGACACTGGTCGTCAACAGCCAGTCAGATTTTTGAGCTCCCTTATTTCCTAATGAAATTAAACAGATGAAACAAATATTTCTACCGAAATGGATGAGACATTGGTCACAGCTATTTTAGGCTTCCTAGTTTCTATGGGAGTGACTACAGAAATAAAAGCATGAAAAATGATGGATGGAAAACAAGTCTGTCTTTGTCTTCTGTCAGTGGCTTTGAAATAATGTCAGAGTTTGTGTTCTTGTGTCAAGATAGCTAGCAAACATTAAATCTAAGCAGAGCTACAATGAATTTATTGCGAGAAAAACGAAAAAATACATGTTGTACAGCTACATGCCCACATGTGAATGGGTTCATATTTAATTTTAGCAAAAATGAATTATGTTAAAGCATCATTAAAGTTTGGTAGAGGTTTGGGTTGTGTAGTTGCCTTGCCATGATGTAACTCCAAATATTGGCGAGATATCCTCAATAGTTGCTCCGTAGATTCAAACTTGATAATCCAAAATAGTGTTTTTTTCTCTCCCCCATTGACTTACATTGCACAGTGAAACAGGTCTCAAAGTCACACTTCTATCACACAAACGAACGCGAACAAAGCGGATTCTGCCAATGTATAAAATAACAAAACCCGATTCAGCTTTTTTTTGTCTGTTTTTAATGATTGGTAAAGGTACTATTTTCTTCATCCCCTATTCAGCCGGCTTCAGGAGTGGGTGTGGACATTTGGACCAATCAGGTTGTTTTTTACACGCGAAATAACAAACATACATGGTCTCTTCCATTCCACATCCCTGTCTGCTTTTCTTTTCTTCAGTGATCGGCAGTGGCTCAGGAGGTAGAGTCCTCGGCCAGCAACCGGAAGGTTGGTGGTTTGAGTCCACCTCCTCCTGGGGAAAAAATCTGTCCTAGTGTCCTTGAGCAAGACACCTAACTCTAATTGCTCCTGTTGAGCAGAGATATTTTATAAATTAGAGGGGCAGCAGAGTGGTGTAGTGAGTGGGAAGACCATCCTTCAAACAGAAGACCTGGAGCCAACAGTATCGCTGTGACACAGCTTCTCATACTCTGTTGTTACTTTGATATTTTCCTCACTATAGTTCATAATTTATTCATTTGTACTTTCTCTTGTAGCTGGGGAGTTGCCTTGTTGATGAATTTTCCCTTTTAGTGGAAGAGCCGTCGCTTTTATCCCATCTGACATTCACAAAGATTCATGAGTTCTAAATGAGTCATCATATCATGTCTCTTAACCTTTATGCTATGACTTTATTTTAGAGATATTTTGAGTTTGCATTAAATTCCAGTAAAGGGTGATGGAGTTTATTTGGCCAACAATATAGGCTAATGCTTCACCAAAGTGCCCCCTCAGTTTAATCTCCTTCCATGTAATCCCGCCTCTTCTCTCATCTCCACTTCTTTCAAGCCCCTCCCTCTGTTGTTTCCCTCTCTCAGTATCCTCCTCTTGCGTCCCACTTATTCCACCTTACGCCTGATGGAGCATTTAGCTTGAATGCTGGGAGGCAGCCGTGGCCTCAGATGTATAGTGTGTGTGTGAGTGTGTGAGTGCTGCATTGCTTCCTCCCAAGCTCTCTGGAATTCTCGCTGCTTCCAGACAATCAGGACTTGCTCTCTACTACTGTACGGGTTTTCTGCGTCTGTATGGGAGTGGGTCAATGGACATAGTTCCTAACCCAAGTACACTCTCAATAAGAGTCACTGGAATCTTCAGTCCTTGCTCTGTTTGGATACCTGGGAAATTGTCTTCTGGATATCCTTTCTAACCTAACCACAGTGTGCCTGCTGTACTACTTTGAAGAGGGAAGGGTTGGATGGACATTGTTTGGATTTGGATTTTGGAAAAGCGTGCATATTCCACATTGAGACAACCTGGATAAGATGGTGTCCCTGCAAAAAAGGGTAATCTGACTTGTCTTTGTGGATGAATGTGTGTTAGAGAGAAGAGGGCTTTTGTGCATGTATGTGTATGTGGACTGTGTCTGGGTGCGGTGACGTGTGCTGAATCTGCTGATGGTAGTCCGTTTTGGTCCAGGGACTTATTTTGTATGAGACCTTCAAGAATGGCTGCTTCCCAGTGTTAATGAAGTAAATGTTGTGAATAAATGTGATTACTCTAATTGGCACAGTGGCCTGACAATGAGCATGTAAATAGAAAGGAGAGCGTGTTGTATAGAAACAAGAACAAAAGTGGATAGGGGTCTAAGGGGAGAGTGAGAGAGAAAAGACAAAAGTGAAAAGGCTAAGGAATGAGTTTTGCCTCTTTATTTCAATATAATGACTAATCGTTTAGTTTTATCTTGTCATTCTCCGGATGAGTGGATTGCTGATGAATGATTGCTCATTGAAACTGGATAACAATGTAGACTGGAAAGTCCCTCTCACTGAAAACACACTCCATTGTTTTTCTTGAGTACTTCAATTAGGAATCATTTAATGTGTGAATACAATAGTCTGTATTCAAAAGGTCCTTCAGAGCTTTTATAATACTTAATTATTTAAGCAACATGATGTGGTCCAGGCCTAGGCTACAATCATATATTGAAGATGTGCAGATTTTTATGCATGTTGTTGCTTCAATGAAAGAGTACAAAAAATCACCTCGAGGTGCTGAGCGACAATGTATAACTCTTGAACTTTTCATTACCACAGCCGCTTCCTGTGTCTATACCAAAATGGGTTCAATGCAGAGATGCAAAGTAGTCATAGTATACAGTGAAACGTAGGCTTAGACAGTCATAAGAATCTTATCTAGCTGACGCTTCTCAGGCTTACTCTGTTGTACTAGAAGAGCTGTGGATTCAGGAAGACTCTAGAAATGGTAGAGGAGAGGATGGGGGACTGCTGGAGCTACACCAAGGTCATTTTATGTTTCATCTTTGCAATTTTACAAAAGCTGTCATATCAACAAAGTTTGGAAATAGCCTATGTGATCAGCAGTAAACGTTAGCTGTGTGTGTATAAAATGTTCCTTGATATCCCTGATGAAATGGTCCATTGTCTGTAGTGTAAAAGACAACCATTCTGGCTTTTCTAAATGTTAGTTATAGGGAAACCATGCATTACAAGATATGACCTCAACCAACAAGAGCCTCATGTTTCCCTCAGAAGTCACCGAACAAATCATAAATAATGAGTTCAGCCTGAACAGCTATTTTATTATTTTATTAAACATTTATTTAACCAGGGAGTTCCTTTGAGAACAAGTCTCTATATTTGGTTGTCAGTAATTTAGACTGTTAGTGCCCATTTTTAGAGTGGATTACACTAAGCCACTGTGAAAGACTCACTTGAACATGATATTGGTGTTTTGATGGTAGAATTTCAAGGGCAAGATCATAGGCTTTTGCAGCATAATATCAGGGCATCTCGATTGGACAATGTCTGTCCACATACAACATTCACAGGCCAGCCACAAATACCTTTAAAGGTTTTTAATGTATGAATTATAACCATCAGTCCATAAAGGATAGGTCAAACACTTTTGTCTGATCGGTGGCTTTGGGAAGTATACAAGTAACTGGAATCAGGACAATACCAAATAGAGCCTGTATGCCTTTACTTTTAATCAAATTACTTTAACATTTCTGTTCTACCCTATTACTTTGTTACGTTGCAGGTGAGCCAGATGGACAATGTTGCCATAGCGAATGAGGAAAATAGCCTAGCTGTTGACTTTTTAGGAAGAGAAATTTAGCATGATTAGTGAGTAATTTGAGTAAGCAATGCTCAAACATCATAATGGATACTTGCCACTATTTTACCTCTTGGTATTTCATCTGTGCTGGTAGTAGACACGCTTTCAATACACATGTAAGAGCTGCCATAACCAGAAATAGGCCTGAATGTTTTTTTTCCTACATTGATTCTTCATTCATCCATTTTTTCATTATTCATAGTGCACAAACTTTATTTACTGTGGCATTGTATTTTTTTTCTGAAGTAGGCCCTAAATTACAAAAAATACAGTTTGGCAGAAGATGCCAGAATGAGATATAAGCAGCACTTGTTCTGTTTCACACATCATTTGTATTTAATTATGCTTGGATTTTATTTGTTTTTTCTTTATTGTAGATAATGATAGATTGCTACTGACCCTTGTCTTTGAATAATATAATCATCATGGCTTCTTTCTTGTTTGCAGGATCAGTTTGACAACTTGGAGAAGCATACACAGTCGGGCATCGAATTAGTTGAGAGGTACACAAAATTTGTCAAGGAGAGATCAGAGATTGAAACCAACTATGCAAAACAAATTAGGTGAGTACCCAAGTTGACCCATGACCCATACACCCATACTCTGATTAGGGAGACAGTCTTTCATCTAGAATGCCTGGGTTCAAGCCCCCGTTACAACAAGCATCTGACCTGCTGAAGTGTCCTTGAACAAGACACTGAATCCCTACCAGCTCCATGGGCGCTGCTCTGTATCTGACCTTGACCTCTGACCTTCCTGTGGAGGAGGCAATCGAAAAGATAATTTCCTACGGGGATCAATAAAGTATTACATTAATAGAGTATCACATAGTGGTCCTATTGTTACTCTTGGGGGAAGGGTGATTGCTTTATCCAGTAGAGCTAGATAAACAGGCTGATGTTGCCCGAAGCAGAAGTCTATTCCGCCCTCCATCTTTCTCTATTTTTTGGTCTGTAAAGAGTCTCTCTTTCTTTCTATCTGCCTCTTTCTCGTGCATAGCTGTTCAATTTTGTTGCTGGTTTCTGCTTCAGGCAAGAGGAAGTCAGGTTGTGGGGGGATGGGGTGGAGCTTGTGTTTCCATAGAGATTAGGTATCAGCATTATCAACCCTATTCTGACCCACTTTTTTTTCCTCCAACCACAATTGTTGGCCCCACCCCCTTCCATTCCCTCAATACATTCCCTCCTGTTTTGGCGCAATCACTGATTTTGAAAGACAGAGATGGGAGTATGACAAGTCCTTTACTGAGAGGAGGGCCAAGGGGTTAGAGGATCCATCTCTTAATGCCTCTTGCATGCCAACAGCAGACACCCTTCAAATCCACAATCCCCAAGATGGCTAATACTCTTACGTATTGAACCCAAACCCCCATTTCATACTGACTAACCAATACCCATCCAGTATTGACATAGCAACCCCCTCTAACAGATCCTCTATAGCCCAAACCACTCCTCTTTTTGAAGATAAAGTCTGCTTTACTATTGAGATAATAGGACCAGCTGTACATGCATGCAGTATGCACGTCCACACATTCATGAACACTGCACAGTTATAAAGATACAGACACATATCAAACAAACAAACTTAGAGATATACATCACAACTAACTCTATGAGATCTATTTTTCCAATTCTGTTTCATTTTTGTCTTGTTTTAATATTTCTCAATTTTGATTTGCTTGATCAGTCTTGCTCTGTATAAACCTTTGCCAAAACGTCTGAATTTCAGGCATCAATTTAACTTTCAACTTAATTAAAAGCAAATGTTGGATGAACACATTCAGGTGCACATACACATGAACATTGCTGCACACACCTTATACCATGGTGTTTAAATATGTTTTTCTTAATTTTTCAGGTTACAAATTACCCAAATATTTTTTTCTGGCTACCTCCCGATTCTGTATTATTCGCTATTTATGTCAGAATTACATTTATTAAAAGCCAGATTCCACGTGTTCTGTTGTCTACAAAACATTGTGGACCAAAAACATATGCACTCACAGATTTACACTTGAACACATACAGATACTGCATAATCTAATTAGTTAGCATCTGCCTACAGTATGTTTGGAATGGGGAAAGCCTCATCTAGCCATGTTAGGATGGCTTTTATTGAACCTTAGGCTCCACAGATGGTGCGGATGTTTTCATTCACTTTGCTTACACAGAGGATCCACTGTCAAACTGTAACTCTTATCTAGTCGCCTGAGATACACACACATGCACACACACATGCACATAGGCACACTTATCAGACAAGGCTAACATGAGGAAATTAGGATTTGCAGAGAGGCTAGCCTGTGTCATAACCCCTTTTCACACATGCAGCCTGTTCCATTAATGTAACGGAAAGACAGATAATTGAGGTGGACTGACAATAATGTCTATCTGGACAGACGTGGAAATAAGAGAGCTCCACATGAGTAACATAAATGTGCCAAGTGTCTTCAGCCACCTTGTTTTCAAACTGCATTGACTCGGCGGAACAGGCGCAGAGGTTCAACGTAATTTCTGGTAAATGACAACAGAGGAATTTACCGGTATTGCCAGTGTGAATGGTAGCGTTATGTTAAAAAGGCGGAACAGCATGTCTTGTGTGAACAACAGAAACTGCTACCTTTACCGGAAAAAGTAATCTGGGGCTACAGAGTGATTGTTCAGTTTTCTTCTGTTTTCAACACAATGTGCATATTTGTTACACTGCTGCTTGGCTATACCTCTGGACCAAGTATCCTTCCTATTCAACTTAGCTCATTAAATCAGGTTTAATCTAGCAGGCACGCTCACCCCAAAAGAAACGCAGGGCTGTTAGATCTAATAAACTCTAATGTAATTGGACCTTTGATCTAGTCTTCTTTTCACTCATCTGTGATGGCGGGAGATTCATCCTTCTATTGATGCATTCCTGTGTTGTAAGTTCTCTCAAAGACTGGGCCAGTAAGGGGATAGTATTTATCGATCACCTACAGTATAAGTGAGGTTTAGCATTCCTCACACAACAGCAACACAACTAACACACACTTCGCTTTTTTAGCCGGGCATCGCGAGATGCAGCGGCTCTATATCTTTGAAAGCCTCGACTGTCTGTCCGTCCGTCCGTCCGTCCGTCCGTCCGTCCGTCCGGCCATTGTTGAACTGCGCGTGCGTGAGGAAAAAGAGAGAGCGAGAGGGAGAGAGCGAGAAAGAGAGAGAACGAGAAAGAGGGAGAGAGCGAGAAAGAGAGAGAACGAGAAAGAGAGAGAGAGCGACAGAGAGAGAGAGAGCGAGGAAGGAAAACTGAACAAACAACACAAAATCCATCTGCTAACGCACAGGCTGCTTGAGTTGAAACTTGTGGATTTGTTGGTTTGTGGGCACTATTGGAGAAAACTACCTAGCCAGGGTAGTTTGTATGCGCTTTCTTGTGTTGGACAAAACAAAGACACAGCTATGGGAGCTGCTAAACACTCTTTCGGAATACAATGGATGTCAATGGCTCGCCAACTGCCCAATTTCGGAATGCGCGCACATGGCGAGAGGGGGTGAGTTGAACAAAAATCATGGCTTATTTACATCTCGACATAGACAATGTCAACAATTAACCTGGGGTCTTAGCAGACCGGCCAATTCCGTTAACTCAGTAGGCTAAAAACACAGCTAGTTTGTGGCGTTCCTGC
>OMLI01056476.1:3012-18771 GCA_900302605.1 Rondeletia loricata
ATTATTATTGTTGTAACAAGGCTTTTCGGAGTAATTGTTCAAGACAACTCTTGTATGATAAATGTTTGCATCTGTGTGTTTGATTAAAAGAGAATGCTGCCTTATTGTACAATTTCGTCCTTTGTGTTTTGTTTGTCATATGGAAATGTTTCTTTCATCAAACCAAGACCATTTGTTAGAAATTGACCTCTTTTGTTAATGCTGTGTAACATACATTTCTCAGGTTAGACATCAAAAGTAGCCTAAAAAATAAATAAAAAAATGTGTTTATTATTATTATTATTATTATAAATGAGATGAATGAGACAAGGCCATTGTAGGGACTTCCTTAGTGTGGCGGAAGCAGCCGATCAGCGGGTCCTTGAAACCCGGAACACATTGACCACATTGCGTCCATGGATGTATGATTGCGTCAGACGGCAGAGAGAACTCATGTGGCTGTCTGGCTGATCTGCCTTGCATACTGAGCTGACGTCTCTTCTGTTTCATTCAAAGGTATGGACACTTTCTCACAATAAGAAGTCCTGTATTTCGTGAAGACTATCATTAGAGTTTATACACATTTTTAAAATGAAATGAAAATGAGCCACAGCGTATCATGCAGTTATCTAGCTAATAATAGCAAGTTTTGGCTTGCCCGGTTAAGCTAGTTAGCCTGTTTAGCATGACTTTCGTCAGCTTGCAATACTTTGACAGGTGCCGGAGATCAGCTTGGCAAAAGATGAGCCAGCTAGCTAGACAACCAACTAGTCTGACCGATCTAGACAAGTACCGGATACTAATCGCTGTCGTAAATATCTTTGACTTTGTTTGTTTACATAGCACGCTCTGTATTGTTTTCTAGATGTCGGCCAATTTGCACTGTTTAACTGATATGACACGCCCACTCACCCACCGACCGACCATGATCAGATTCAGAATGGCTTCATTAGCATGACAAGCGTACTTGTATTGTCAAAGCACGCATGGATATTAATGTAATTATTTATGTATGATGTACACAGGAAAAAGCAAGTTTCTACATAAAATGTATACACACAAATTGCAAATATCAGTTCTCTCTCCACCAGGGATGGCCTCTCTCTACGTGTCCCCTCACCGTGATGACTTCAGGAGCCTTCTAGCTCTTATAGCTGCAGAATTTTGTCCATCCTCCAGTCTCCGGACCATCACAGAGGACCCTCCCGCGTCCCTGAATGCCCGTTCCAGACCCACCCTGGTGCTGGGCGCTGGGGAAGGTGACTCTGTCCTGAGTGGGGCCAGTGCTGTGGCCTGGTACCTGGCCTCTCAGGGGAAGAGGGCTGGTCTGGATACCAAGCAGCAGAGCCAGGTGTGGCAGTGGCTCAGCTTTGCAGACAATGAGCTCACCCCTGTGTCTTGCACTGTGGTCTTCCCGCAGATGGGGATGATGGGACTGGATAAGAAGGTGAGAGAGGAACACACGCACACGTCCACAACATGCATGTCATTTGTTCTTGTTAGGTTTCGTTCTAAGTCGACTTGCTGTGCTTTCTCAGCTCCAGCAGAATTCTCGTGCAGAACTGTTGCGTGTTCTAAAGGTTCTAGACCAGGCCCTGGAACCTAGAACCTTCCTGGTGGGAGAGAGCGTCACCCTGGCTGATATGGCTGTAGCAACAGCTGTGCTCCTACCATTCAAATATGTATGTAAGGTTTACTTTCTTGTGCTACGCCTTGTTGTCTTACCTGTTTCTCCACTTAGTTGATGATCATCTTTCAATCTGGTTCCTTACTCTGAACAATTAAGAACTGAGGTATCTCAGTCGTGTTACCTGAATGTCAACCTTTGACTGTGCTATAAATCAGTCAACCACATTTTTGTTATTATTTTTCTTGTTAGGCATTGGAGCCACCAGACATAAAGGTCTTGACCAACGTTACCAGGTGGTTCACGACCTGCATCAATCAGCCGCAGTTCCTCAAGGTCTTGGGGAAGATCACCCTGTGTGAGAAGATGGTACCCGTCACACCAAGGACAAATGCTGCTGCTAATGCCGATGCTGCTAATGCCAGTCCTGCTGCTGATGCTGCCAGTGCCACTGCCAATGGTCAGGCTCTCCCATTTATGGATGTCACAGTTCATGAGTATTGCCTTTTTTTGTAAATAGAGTATGTACAGTATCATGATGTTAGAAATCCTTCCTTATTCAGGCCCACCAAAGACAGAAGCCCAGCTGAAGAAGGAGGCTAAGAAGAGAGAAAAGATTGAAAAATTCCAACAGAAGAAGGAAATGGAGGAGAAGAAAAAGAAGCAGCCACAGACAGAGGTAAAGATACTACGTTCCTACAACCAGAATTCCTTCAGTGCAACTTCAAAAAACAAATGTGTACAGATATCAACAATATAGCTTTTTAGGCATAGGTTACAGTCTTGTTTCCTTCCTGTTGATGGACTGGCCAAACAGCAGGTGTGCTTTTTCTTTCAGAAAAAGGCCAAACCTGAGAAGAAGGAGCTGGGAGTGATCACATACAACATCCCCACCCCACCTGGGGAGAAAAAAGGTGCTTAATCAGTGTGGGTGGGAGTGTGTTTTCTCCCTTGTAACATGCTTTGTCATTACAAGTTTAGGATTGTGTTAACCCCTTAACTTCCTCTTCTGGTGTCAGACGTCATTAGCCCGCTTCCTGACTCCTACAGTCCCCAGTATGTGGAGGCTGCCTGGTATTCATGGTGGGAGAAGCAGGGATTCTTCAAGCCTGAGTATGGGGTGAGGCAGTCCTTCCAGTCCCACTGTATCAGCACAACAGAAAATGCCATATTTTCAATTGTTCAGTGCAATCAGCAATAATATATTAATGTTTCTCTCCCCCCTACGTTCTGCAGAGGAAGAGTATCAGTGAGCCGAACCCTCGTGGCGTCTTCATGATGTGTATCCCGCCACCTAATGTGACTGGATCTCTTCACCTGGGTCACGCCCTCACCAATGCCATTCAGGATTGTCTGACCAGATGGTAACTTAAAATTTGACTGATTGTAATAACCTGAAAGTCATGTTCATATTTTTTGTTGCATAGGAGTCCATCCCTTTTAAGTCTCGCTAGTTGAGGTCTGGAAGTGGTGTGGTGGAATTGGTGTGCTCTCTTCTGTCCATCCAGGCACAGGATGCGAGGCGAGACCACCCTGTGGAACCCTGGCTGTGATCACGCTGGCATCGCCACCCAGGTGGTGGTGGAAAAAAAGCTGATGAGGGAGAAGGGTATGAGCCGCCACGACCTGGGCAGGGAAGCCTTCATCCAGGAGGTCTGGCAGTGGAAGAACGAGTGAGTGGAGGAGATCATGTGAAAAGTCAGAGAAATGCTGGAAGAAAGACACAATCATAACTTAGCTCTTTTGTTTTTCAGGAAGGGAGACCGTATCTACCACCAGCTGAAGAAGCTGGGCTCCTCTCTGGACTGGGACAGAGCCTGCTTCACTATGGACCCTGTGAGGATCTGAAGTATATTCTCTACTTCTGTTTGAACAAAGTCTCAAGATATATACCTCGTTCTCATGGCTATACGTTTTTCTCTATCCAGAAACTTTCCTATGCAGTCCAAGAGGCCTTTATCCGTATGCATGAGGAGGGAGTGATCTACAGGAGCAAGAGGCTGGTCAACTGGTCCTGCACCCTCAACTCTGCCATCTCTGACATAGAGGTAAGTGCGCGCGTGTATGCATAGCCCACCGATAGCCCTGCTTCAAGACTATAATGGTAATATATACCCAACGCTACTTTGCCAGTGCTGGCCATGCTATGCTGTCTTGACTAAATCTGCTGGTTGGTTTGCAGGTGGATAAGAAGGAGCTGACTGGCAGGACTCTTTTGCCTGTGCCTGGCTACAAGGAGAAAGTAGAGTTTGGTGTGCTAGTGTCTTTCGCCTACAAAATAGATGGATCAGGTGGGTGAGCACAAGGAGGACAGAATATTCTGAGCGAAGATGCCTTTGGACCACTTGAGTCATAATTTTCTTCACGTTGTACTATCTCTTTCTGTCCCTTAGATGAGGAGGTGATCGTGGCCACAACCCGTATCGAGACTATGCTGGGAGACTCTGCTGTAGCTGTCCACCCTGATGACCCCAGGTATCAGCACCTGAGGGGGGAAATGGTGCTGCACCCCTTCTGTGACCGCAAGATGCCCATTGTCTTCGATGACTTTGTGGACATGAGTTTTGGAACAGGTAGGCATGGTTACAGGGACTGCAGTTAGGCCAGTGTGCTGAGAATAAGTAATCATAACAAGTCATTAAGCCAGGCCACTTCCCTCATTACTGCTGTTCTCTTTTCCTCATCTATACCTCTCCTGTCTCTCTCCACTATCTCTTGTTCAGGTGCTGTCAAGATCACCCCAGCCCATGACCATAATGACTATGATGTTGGAGAGAGACACAATCTGGCCTTCATCAACATCCTGGATGAGAATGGCCTGCTCATTAACGTGCCTCCGCCCTTCCTGGTATAGTGTCTCATTATCGTCTATCCCCCTGCAGTGTGTGATGTGATTTTTTCCCCCTTTATCCTTTACTATTCTTTCCGTCCCCCAGGGTATGAAGCGTTTTGAGGCCAGGACGGCAGTGCTTCAGGCTCTAAAGGACAGAGGCCAGTTCAAAGAGATCAAAGACAACCCTATGGTGGTACCAGTCTGCAGGTGAGTTGTGTGCGTGTGCGTGAGTGGAGGACAAGTTATTTGTGTTTGAGATCTTCTCTGTAAGATCCTCATTTTCAGCCCCTGTGTGTGTCTACTCCATCAGTCGCTCCAAGGACATTGTGGAGCCCATGCTAAAGCCTCAGTGGTATGTGAACTGCACAGACATGGGCAAACAGGCCGCAGACGCCGTCAGGGACGGACGGCTCAAAATCATCCCGGACCACCACCTCAAGACCTGGTTCAACTGGATGGACAATATCAGGTGATTATCTCTCATTGTTTTTAATTATTTCTTCGCAGTTTTATGCTAATTCCTGTATACTTAAAAATAGGGCTGAACAATTATGGCTAAAATGATAATACCAATTATTTTGCTTGATATTGTTATCACAATTATTAGTGTCTATGATTTTGGGGACAAAATGATTGCACCTTTGGCCTCATATCGATATCTTGAAAATTTTCAAACAGTGAGCCTTTTTTATTAAATGTTTCAATATGGACAATATTCTATGATTATAAACTGTGGAAACGAAACTCGGAATAGATGATTCTACACATTTAATTGTGTAGGCCTACTTCAAAATCTATCCCTCTGTCTTCCGCTCCCTCTCAGGGACTGGTGCATCTCTCGTCAGCTGTGGTGGGGTCACAGAATCCCTGCTTACTTCATCACTGTCAACGACCCCTCTGTGAAACCAGGAGAGGTAAGAGGACACACAGATAAACACTCTTTGCATACCCATTATGCATTTCTCAGTCTCCTCTCCTCCATTTTTCTCTTTTTTTTTGCTCAAAGTGTCTCTTTCTTTCCTCTAGGACATGGATGGTCATTACTGGGTGAGTGGGAGGACAGAGGAGGAGGCCAGGGAGAAGGCAGCCAAACGCTTCAATGTGTCTGCTGACAAAATTGCCCTCAGACAGGGTAAGATGTAGTAGCTTATTCATTAAGCAATGCCAGTACTACCATTATAGTAAAGGTTATCTAATCAATACATGTTATGCCACTATCAAGATTCACATGCATTTATTCATTCTATTCTATATTCACAAAGTTCAGATCATGTTTGTTCCTGTGTTTCAGATGAGGATGTTCTGGACACTTGGTTCTCCTCTGGTATTTTCCCCTTCTCCATCTTCGGATGGCCTAATGAGGTAAGACATTAAGCGAGATCATCCAGCTTTATATTCACATACAGGGCACCTTCCTAGCAATAGATATTATGTATGAATATCAGTTACAATAGAAACACTATTAAACTGCTGTTTCTGTGATAAAGATGAGAGTATAAACTGTAGAAATGTTGAATTTGAACCTGCTCTGATGTGGTCTGATGCTACTTTGAGTGAATGGTTGTGAAACCACCTGCTGCCCCATCATAAAGGCATAGCCAAAGGAATATTGAACTGAATATTTTTAAGATTGTTGATCAGTGTCTCAACAGGTATGTGCCCCAAATATCTTAATACATAAAGTGCAAAATTGACTGAGCACACATTAAATGTATCATTTTTATATAAAAAAAAAAGTTTAGACCAATGTTACTATACAGATGTTTTGTTTTCTTCCTGATTATGTATTTCTGTCATAAATGTTGGTGTTTGTGGTCTCCCTTTAGACCCAAGACCTGAACGTGTTCTACCCTGGCACCCTGCTGGAGACGGGCCATGACATCCTGTTCTTCTGGGTTGCTCGCATGGTGATGATGGGCCTCAAACTGACCGGCAAGCTGCCCTTCAAAGAGGTGAGACCAATGGGGACTGCCAAGAGGACAATATAATGCAATAGGTATGATATTAGTGTTCTTAGCTGGACATGGCTAGGTAATGATGTATTTTATTTTTTATTTTAATTTTAACAGGTGTATCTGCATGCAGTGGTGAGGGATGCTCATGGAAGGAAGATGAGCAAATCTCTGGGCAACGTCATTGACCCTCTGGATGTCATCACAGGGATCTCCCTAGAGGTAACGCTTAGATGCACACCCAGATACAGCACACACACACACACACACACACACTTTAGCCCCTTTGGGTTGTCTTACACAGTCACCACATGCACATTGCTCCCTTGAGGCCCATAGTCTAATGTAAGCTTTATTAAGCACCTTTTTCTGCTTCCGACAAGCTTTTATTGAGCCCATCAATCTTCCCGCCAGTTGGGAGGGAGCTGCTCAGTCAGACGAGGCAGACTTGCCCTCTAGAGGGCACTGAAGGACTTGTATTAAGCCGCACCTCCCCCTCCACATTTCCTTTAAAGAGCCTTGTCCAGCCTATCCAATTAAAACATCAAAAAGCAGTTGAAAGGGATTTATCATTCTAAAAATAAGAAAACGTTGTTCAACAAACATCTCTTTGCCTTTCATTGGCGACCATCCCTCCTCCTCCTCCTTCCCCCACCCCCCATCCCTTGCTCCCTCCTTCTAGTGTCTTCATGACCAGTTGAAGGAGAGTAACTTGGATCCAGTGGAGGTGGAGAAGGCCAAGCAGGGCCAGAAGTCCGACTACCCCAGTGGCATCCCAGAGTGCGGCACAGACGCTCTCCGGTTCGCCCTGTGTGCCTACACTAGCCAAGGTGACACTCATTTACCCTTTTCTCTTTCTTTCTTACTTTCTCCCTTGTGCCTCCTCTGGCCAACAGCCTTGGCAAATACCTGCATCTTAACCTTGACTTCAGAAAATGTACTGTGGTTAGCCAGCCGTACTAGAACACGAGCATTAGAGCGCTATCGTAACAAGGTAGAATGTTACAAATGGCAATTTAGTGTATTAAATAGTTTAAAAATATATAATATATTCCTTAAAACAGAAATATATTCCTGTCTGTCTCCTAGGCAGGGATATCAACATGGATGTCAACCGCATCCTGGGTTACCGTCACTTCTGTAACAAACTGTGGAATGCTGTGAAGTTTGCCATGAAGACACTGGGAGACAACTTTGTACCATCTGAGAAGGCACAGGTGAGACCAGGGTAAAAGATGGAGGGAGAAGAGAAGGGAGCATAAACAAAGACTTTGCCATATTTATATTCATCTAGTGACATCCCCACCATACTTTGACCGAGCAAGCTTCTGTTTTTTTTTTTACCTTTATGTATCTCGAGAAGGTTTGCTCTGCATATATGCTGTCTTTCAGAATTGCCCTGCTTTGTATTCATATAGTTGGGACACATTCACACCTGAGAGCCCAGTACAACCAGTACTTTTCTAGTGGGGGTTAAAATGCCATGCTGAAGGGCATGTCAGTGTTCTGCCCAGATTACTTCAACTGTTCCAGACCGGTTACAAGACCACCTATCTGACCTTTAGGCCACTGCTCTCCAAAACAGTATTTTTACTGAACCTGTACATTTCTTTACAACTCTCAACACCTCCTCTTCAATCCTCCCAGTTGTGTGGAGAGGAGAGTGTGTCAGACAGGTGGATTCTGTCCAGGCTGAGTGCGGCTGTGGGTCTCTGTGGCGCCGGCTTCCAGGCCTACGACTTCCCATCCATCACCACCGCCATCTACAACTTCTGGCTCTACGAGCTCTGTGATGTCTACCTGGTATGAAAGTGTGTGATCAGCATGTGTGCATTAATCTTGAATAGATTATTTGACTGCATGTAAAGAGCTCATGTTTTTGCAGAGGAGGAAAAACTGCGTTACCATAACACATTCCACTGATTTTTCTCATCTTCTCCCTCTCCAGGAGAGTGTGAAACCCGTGTTCAGCAAAGCAGAGGAAGACAGCGCCAGTCAGAGACAGGCCCTGGTGTGCAGACAGACCCTTTACACCTGTCTGGAGGTCGGCCTGCGCCTTCTGGCTCCCATAATGCCTTTCGTCAGCGAGGAACTCTTCCAGAGGCTACCACGACGACGACCCCAGGACAATCCCCCTAGCATTTCTGTCACACCCTACCCCGAAACCGATGAGGTGAGAAAAGGAAAGAGAAAAGAGTGCGGTAAACACTCACTAATGTGCGAATGATTGAACAGATTGTCGAAATTGAAGCACTACCACCTGCTGCAATTATTTTACAAAGTGGCGCTGTTTCACAAATTGAGAGAACATTGCTTGTTCTAGATACAGTATCACAGCTATTGCAGTTCATTTTTTGGTGATACTGCCATCTTTGTGTTGTAGTTCTGCTGGCACAGTGAGGAGGTGGACCGTCAGATGGAGTTTGTAATGACTGTGGTCAAGACGATCCGTTCTCTCAGGGCCGACTACAACCTGACCAAGACCCGTGCTGACTGTAAGATGACACACTCAAACTAATCCATGAAAGTTATTCGAAAAGAAAAGCGAGACCCTTATCTCTACACTAAAGACCAACTGTACATGATCTCACTAAAGGCATTACACTTTTACATTTTAACACAGATCTGACTGAAACACCACTGTGGTTACGCTAACAAGCCTTCATCACCTTAATATGACAACCACAGATATACAGTATGTACCTTGTCATTAAGGTCTTTTTATGACACCTAACCTTTGATATGCCCGTTTCTCTCCCAGGCTACCTCCAGTGTATAGACTCTGAGACTGTGTCGCTGGTGAACAAGTACAGTCTGCAGATCCAGACCTTGTCTTACTCTCAGGCCATCATCCCTCTGACTGCCAGCCAGCCTGTCCCAGAAGGCTGCGCTGTGGCCATCGCCTCAGACAGATGTACTGTCAACCTTATGCTCAAGGTGAGGGCCAACAATCTGCCCTGTTCTCTGTGGATCCTCCCGTCTCTCTACTCCAGACCTGGGCCTAATGTGTATATATACTTGTTATGGTTTGTTTTAGCTTACTTGTGTCCCGGATGGGTGGACTTTGCCATATGCAAAAAAAAAAAGAAAAAAAGAGTGCTAGAGAGTTCAAACAATCAAAGTTAAGTATTTAAAAGGCAGTTTGTATACCTTTCTATGATTGACAACTTACCTGACACTATCTGAACAGGCTAGATGCAGTAAACCCCCACCCATCTGGTACTCAAAGCATGTCAGTGCAGTTGGAACTATTTTCAAATGCTATTTGACCCAGGTCTGTTCCACTCCTTGAGCTTTATTGTATGTTGCTTCCTCCCTCTCTTCCTGTTTTACTGACCTGAAATTGCAAGATTTAGTATGTTACGACTGTACAGCCTCCATCCTCCTCGTCTGCTATGTTCTCATTTCACCTTTTATTTCTCCAGGGTCTCATTGACGTGGAGAAGGAGTTGGCTAAGCTGATGACAAAGAAAGGAGACTTGGAGAAACAGATGGAGAAACTGACAGAGAGGATGGCAAAGAGTGACTACAAGGAGAAGGTGCCAGTGAAAGTGCAGGAGCTGGATGCTGAGAAGGTAGGAAGAAACTGAGTTGCAGGTTTTAGACTTATGAATGCATAAGTGACTGGGTCAATAATTATCATTTCCTTTTCTCTACAGCTACGCCAGAGCCAGATTGAACTTGAAAAAGTAAAAGAAGCCATAGACAACTTCAAGGAAATGATGTAACTTTTCCCCATAATTATGTAATACGTTATGTTTTCTTATTATATCCATCTGTTTTCTTTTTTTCTTGTCAATGTATTGTTAATTTTCATAAATTTTCAGAATGGATCTTAGGAGGGAAGGAATTAAAATAAAGCTCTTATTCTAGACAATTGTCTTCAGCAAGGCATTGTTCCAATGCAATCTATTCATCTGAGTCTTGTATATTTTATCTGCGCAATTTGTTAAGCACTGGAATCAAGTAAAAAACATGAGTTCAGTCCCTTATTTCCAATTTTATTCAACATATTTAATATAACATTTAAGGGCATCATTTTATGATACAGCTTTGTTCAAAAAGACAATGTTCACAGAAGAGAAAGGAAAATGAAAAAGGCTTTGGCTGCATTGGTAAAGTATTTTTATAAGTTCTTCTGACATGACACTATTAAGCAAATTTTCTATTCATTCATTGCTGGAATAGTAGTGCACTGGCTACTAAGGAGTGGGAGGGATGGCTTGTGCATTCACTTAAAATGCATAATTTTGTCCATTTTGTTAGACGTGCAAACACTAAAAAGTATGACTATACACTAACTTCAAAAGAAAGGATGTATTTTTACAAGTTCGCACTAGTAGGCCAGATCTTTCAAGATGCCACCACAGCAACTGTATACGTGGGAACACTTCTGAAGCAAAATCACAGTAATACATTCACACCATGCCGGGAACGTGCTATGACCGCAGGCCACCCAAATCCTCTCTTGTGCTGCTGCTGCTGCTCATTTCCTCTCGTCCATCCCTCTCTTTACAGTCTCCAGGGTGTGCGGAACTCGGAGAAGGGGAGAGGAGTGCAGTGTGTCGTTTCAAAGTTCCGCATGTACTTCCGTGCCTTGGAGAGAAAAGACAACGAGGAGAATGGAGAATGAGAGGTGTAGGAGTGCAATGAACAAAAAGTGCAGAGCTTGATTGTATTAGGTTCAGTCTGTCTGGCTCTGTGCCTTACAAACCTCTCCCATCTTCTTAGTGTTTACACTGAGGTGAATAAAGTCTAATTTGGAAGGCATTACCCAGGGAGGAAAGGCATAGCATTGGCTGTAATTGATGGCACTCCTCTTGTTTGATGTTAAATTACTTCAATAAGCCGAGCTCGGTGAAATATATTACACCAGTCAATCTGAGAGCACAGGTGAGCTGGTTACTATGGCGACCAGAAAAGTGTTCCTCTGCGGTAATGTCTGAATAGCTGTGATTTTGGAGTGAGAGAAAGGAGAGGAAGGTAAACCAACCTCAAACAAGAAAATGGGGGTTATTGGAGAAAAGGAAATTAGTCTTTGTATGGGTGAATGGATGGATAAGAATATGTAAAAGCCTGACTCGGACAGATGAGATAAAGACAACAGGTGGTTGTCTTACACCGAAAAGGAGAAACGGCTGCAGTGATTGAAATGGAGTGCATGAGCAAGAATAGATACATTTCTTACCAGGAAAAGAGCCAGCTGCCGCCTTCCCTCTAGTGTCATATCCTCACCTGGTAACACAAAAGAGAGACCAATGTATAAACACTGAGGAGACATGTATATATAAATGAAGGTAGTGCACACAGTTTATTTGCCAAATCAATGTGAAAGAGCCCATCTTACCAACACTCCATGGGAAGGATACATCTCTGTCTGTCTGATAGGACTGCAGTACAGACACACACCAGTCATCGTCCACCTCATAGCCGCTGTACACAGACGCTGCAGAGAAAGACAAGTCAGCATTACACACAGCTGAAAGATGTAGACGGATGCAGAAATGTTACATCCTTTAGCTGAATCCACCGAGTTGAAATATAATTTACATAAGATTAAAATATTACAAAGGTTCAACATGGTTTAAGGATTTTTAAAAGGTGTCCAAAGCAGTTAAATAATGGAAGTGATCACATGCATACATACACACACACACACTTACCTTCCTCTATGTGGTTGGAGGCTCCCAGCCACTGTCTTACAACCCTGATCCCTTCATCTGTCATGACCTTGGGGTACCTGGGCAGGAAAATGACATCACATCTATTATATACGCTGCACTCATCAGGTCCAAATATACTGGTCATATCCAGCAGTGAGAATACTGAGATGAGATGTTTCTACGTACAGACCTGAACTGTAGCAGTTTGAGCAGGAGGTCGTTGGCTCTGTTGGACATGATGTCCTCTGGACCCCTGTGATACAATGTACAACTTGATATCATAGGGTGGCAGTAGTTCAGAGGTTAGAGAAGAAGGCTTGTGACCAGAAGGTCGCTGGCTGGGAAAGTGAATATGTAACGCTCTCCCCCTACCTTAACATCTACCATCAAGGTGCCTTTGAGCAAGGCACTTAACCCCCCACATACGCCAGTGGAGCTGCTATGTGGCCAACAGTAGAAGACTATGGTAGTACTGGGTGACTCCCAGGTGTGAATGTGTGTATTTGAGTGTGAAGCGGGGTATTGCTGGAAAACAGCATGCATGCTCAGTCAACAACCTTCACTGAATAAGAAAGGACATGCCGTTAGACAGATGGCTACATCCAAAACAACTTCCTTGCAGTGAGTGCACAATGGTACTCTTTAAAGTAACAACAAAGTGAATAATGGCTTTTTCCACAATGTTAGCTAATCATATCATAACATACACCTATTTAACAATGAATACCAAAACACATTTTTATTTTCTTGTATTTTTATATCAAAATCTCATTACTTTTACATCTTGGAAAACTGATTTTTGTGTGTGTGTGTGTGGTTACTTGATGGTGTATCAGTAGGCGTACAGAAAACTTCCATCTTTAAGTATGGGTACCCCAGTGGGAATCAAACCTCTAACCCCTTCCAGTATCAGTGCCATGCTGTGCCCATTGAGCTATACAGTCCACAGTAATGTTAATGTATGGGGAGGTTCATATTGGCAGAGATGGAGGATTTTGGAGGCTTACGTTGTGGTGATGATCTCATCTTTGGTTCTCCTGATCAGCAGCACTGGTCCCTGGTATCTGGGAGAGGAACAGTCATCAGTGCCATCGCTCTAAGATATGGCAATAGAAATTCTAGTTCCACAACTACAGTACCAATACACTGTGTAATGTTCAATGGTGTGGACTGGACTGTAACTTTTATGATTTGTGTCGCTGTGAATTCAGACTGTTCCACTCACTTGCAAACCTGCTCTGCGTTGTTGAGGTCCATGTACTGCCTGACTGTGTGTTGTACTAACGGTCCTAAGAAAACAAAGACATATCATTGAAACAAACAAAACTACCTGCCACAACCAACCCACAGAATATAGGCTATGACCTTTGACCCCTTGGACTTACTCCAGCTGTCGGGCATGACCTTGAGGGCCAGAGGCAGCAGGTCATCGAAGGAGGCGTCCAACACCAACGACCGGATCTCTGGGTACGACATCGCTGCCCAGCTGGCTGAGAAAGGAGAAGGGGGGGGGGGAATAGAGGGAAAGAAAGTGAAGAGTAGGGACAAGCAGAACCAGAAGTGAGGGAGATAAATAACACAATACAGATAACTAGAATTGCATAGAAAGCTGTCTAAGTGCTGTATATTGTATTGTTTGTACCTGTGAATCCTCCTATGGACCAGGCATATATTATAATGTCACTGAGCTGGAAGCCCAGTTTGTGCACTGCAAACTGGATCACTACATCCATGGCATTGGCCTCATTCTGGGGGAATGGTACTCCCTGGGAGAAAGATATGAGTCAAATATTCATGCATTATAGGGGATGTAAACAATTATCCGGGTACTCCATTACCTGTTTGAAATGTTTAACTCAGATAAAGCAAACAAATAGCGAATTTCCATAAAAGTATTATTCCCATGGGAGTTTTGTGTTAAAACTGTACAAAAAAAGTGACGTTACACCTCCTGCACGCACAAAGGCGATATGAAACAAGTTAACTCGCCCAGCAAAGCTTGGTTACTGTCGTGTCTACGTCAGCTAGTCTAACATTAGTTTGTCTACTAACCACCCCGCCCCCCCTCACACACACACCCTGGAGAAAAGAGTAATCGAATACTATTCTGTTAGAGAAAACGAGTACTCGGTTACTGAATTACTCGTTATTTACATCCCTAATGCATTATTATACATAATAGTGACTCAAATACAAAACCATGCACTACCAAATAGTGAACAGATTTACACTGTTCTATTCCACCACACTGACAACTATGTGACAACTATGGGAGTGTACTTGTGCTCTTGTGCAATACTGTGCAACTCTGATAGTGGAACTAGAATTTCTACATGCCATTGTCTTCCACTGCCCTATTTAGTGGCACTAGGGCACATACTGTAGGTTAATGGGGTAAGGTTTAAATGTAGTACTCTAGGGGACAATAATGCTTACCGTACTGCCTCCAAAGCCCGGGTGGTTCCAGCCCAGTACAGAGTAGCCACCTACAGTGCACATCAACACAGAATTTAACTATAACTAGGATACAACTGTTTCAGACCATCTATTCTGTGCTTTGCCACAAAAATGGAATCAGAAATATCGAAGCTCTTGCGAAGTAGAGGATTCCTCACCTTCCAATGGAGTGTTCACGCAGCCCACCTCATAGAAGCCTGCGTTCCCTTCACAGCAGATGACCTATGGCAAGATTCATACAACATGAGAAACCGTGGGTAATTTGATTCATATGACAAGGGTTTTGTCAGACCCTGGAATGGGCTCAAGACGCACAACAACAAAAACCAGTTTAGACATTTACCAGAGTCTGGCCATTCTGTCCCCCGTCTCTCCTTTGATCCACAAACATGGTGTCGATCTCATTCCCATCACAGGCCACTAGCTTGTTCCTCTGGCCATCAAACTACAACAAAATGGGGAAAAATGAACTGAGGATAATCGGCATTTATCAAAACAAGTATAGGTGTTGAGTGAGTGAGCGTGTGTGTTCTTCACCTCTTCTATGAGCCTAGCCTGGCCTTGCTGGAGCATGGGCTTCATGGCTTTCTGCAGTAAGCCCACAGAGCCAGGGTACAGCATCCTCCTCCCAAACGAGTGGGCAATAAGAAAACTGGAGAGGGAGAAAAAGAGAGAAGAGGATAGAATTTGAGAGAATGCTATGTGTATTTTCCACAATGTGGAAAGAGGAGACTGGAGAGGGGTGAAATAAGTAGGCCAAAAGCTTAATACCACACATATGTATCCCATTAATGTGCTGCTCATAGCAAGTGTGCAATGTTGTCTTTGAGGTTATGAATCTGCATTTTTGTATTGTGTTGCATAAAATGTATTTACCTGATGATGTGGCATGGCAGAGTGCGTATAGAGTTGAGGACACTGTCTGCTGCTCCTCTTAGCCTGGGCTCTGACTTCAACAGAGAAACACCAGCCTTGGACAGCTTCCTGTCACACACATGGTCAAAGGCTTACAATGACAGAGAGATGCCACAAAATATGTGATATAAGTGCCTTACAGTTAGGGCTGCTCGATTATGGCAAAAATCATAATCACGATTATTTTGACTGATATTGAGATCACGATTATTAAACACGATTACTCATTGATTTGAGAACATCTGCGTTTATTGAACTTTAACACTGGTGTTTCTTTTTAACACGATGACTTTGCACTTTAAATATAATTGAACTGAAAAACAAGAAATAAAT